>CAUYLG010023607.1:0-21252 GCA_963573385.1 Cacajao melanocephalus | reverse complement strand
TTTCTTTTGCTGTGCAGAAGCTGTGGAGTTTGATTAGGTCCCATTTGTCTATTTTGGCCCTTGTTGCCAATGCTTTTGGTGTTTTGGTCATGAAGTCCTTGCCTGTGCCTATGTCCTGAATGGTTTTGCCTAGATTTTCTTCTTGCTTTTATGTTTTTTTAAATACTGCAAAACAAATTTATGGGAGGCGATTGTTTTAGGCTCCTGCACTAGGCCCCATCAGACCAGACTACACCTGAACGGAATCACTTGTATAAAGTGCCATGTAATTAATGGAAACTGTGAAAGGGGCTAGTTTTCCCCAAATCTGTAGATTCCAGGAAACATGAGTCATTGTAACAAGGAAGTTCACATGTGTTTTAACTCCATAAGGAAAGTAACTTGGAATTGAGCAGTCCACTTTTGTTTCCTGTTTCTGATTTCTTCAGTCCTTTTCTGCCTATTAAAGCCAAATTCCTCTGCTTAGCTCATCAGAACATTTACTCTATTTTATAGAATAAGATGTTGCCTCATTGTAGAATCACAAAAGACAATTAAGATTTTCAAACTAAATGTATTGTAATTTTTCTATTTTGACAATTCTTTCAGATATTTTCCAAATAATTCTTACAATGCTACTTAAAAACAAATCATTATCCCCTTGGAGGTCATCTGAGATATGTTAAATACTAAATTTTTTTGTCATTGAAAGAAATCACAGCATGATCTTTTACTTGTTATTCTTGTGGATTGTTTTTTCTTCCATAATGAATTCGTTATCAAACTGAGGACTTTCCTGGACATAATATTTTTTATTAGCTCAGTTGATTCTTCATTAGTTTAGAAGCCCATTTTTTAGCATGTGCATAATCATTCTCTCTCTCTCTCTCTCTCTCTTATTATTCTCCATTGTGTAACACTGCTCTTTGTGTCTTCCTGTCCACTACTGCCTAAATTATCTTCTTGGATCTGAAGCTCTATCACATTGGCCTTTATGTTGGACCTTTCATGCCCGTTAGTGTGAGTCAAGAAAACAAGAGTGATTACAATTACGCATGGTGAATCTTTTAAGAATGTGAGCTGGAATACTGACAAAGATAATGGGGCCTAGGTGGCCCAGATTTGCCCAGTACACAGTAAAACAATTCACAGGTAGGAATGTGCAGATTAGAAAACTGCCAAAAAACAGTTATACTTTATTTTTCACATATTATCCTAATGTCTCCACATCCCGCTAACTCTTGAATGCACTACCAAATTTGTACTGACTCCTAATCCTCTTCTGTACACATGGGAAATATAATTCCTTAAAATCTCTCCCAAGTTATATTTCTGGAGCTTCCCTGAACTTATATTCGTTTACAAATAATATTTCAATTTTGATGCTGCTGATGCCTCCTCACTTATGCTTCAATTCTCATACTCCACAGAATTTCAACAATCTGTAACTAAATGAGATGCTCCTTAACACTGGGTTACCTACAGAGCGAAGTACTCCACATCTCAACAAGTACTTCTAACTGAATTAAATCTTTTAACTAGCAAACCTTATTTCCACCCGCCAAAAAAATCTTTACGCATTTTTCTTGATCTTATCAGGACCAGTCACCATGCAGTATTCAAGAATCCACTTGTCTGAAGCTCATGTTCCATTGTGCAATTTAGTTTATTGAATTGGTCCACGTCTTCCTTTATATCCCTTTGCAATAGGAATGCCGGTATCTCTCCTCTCCCCAGTCCACAGTATAATTGTCAAACCTGTTTCTGTTTAAACCTGTCACTAACACAGTTTAAGCAGTTTTCCCTACATATGGCATTAGATGCAAATCATTATTATAGAGTTGTTACTGGTTGCTTAGCTCTAAATTTTAGTTATATAAGTCTGATTTATGGTGCCAGAAACCCTGCCACATGTGATTTTCTCTCATGCAAGATGGGAACACTTTAAGAACACAGATTAAGTCTTCAATGCTTGGCTCCCTACTATTGTTCAATAAAGGTTATTGGACGATTATACAAATAAAATGTTGTAGGATTATGAAAGGGTAGAAAATGGTTAGGAATATCTAATACAGACTGTTTATGTTATAGAATTCTTTTTAAATTGAGAACCAGATTTTTCTCTTGGCTTAAAAAAACGCCAAAGATATTTTAAAAAATCATAAAGCCATCCTTATCCCCTAATTCCTCACTCAACATAGAGGAATTATTGCTCTTGACTTCCCTTGGAAGAGCATTTCTGTGGACAGCTTGAAAAGTGCACTATTCCTAGTAATAAAGGTTAAATCTATCTCAAGGAGCAGCTATTTTGCATAGGTAGGGCCACATGGAGGGATGACATACTGCGTAACAGCTATTTGGGTCAGAAGAACATGGGTGGTGGTAATGGGATTATTATTTTTTTTCAATCTGATTTCTGAGTCCTAAGACTGAAAACCTTAAAGAACATAGCCTCTCTTCTGAGTAAATGTAATGAGTTTTGAAGCCATATTTACGTTTCATTCATTAGATTTATTTGTCTTTTGTGTCTTTTTCTAGGGAGGAGGGGAGGAATAATATTTTTTCTCATATTATAGAAAAGACAAAAATAATTCCCAGCCTCTTAATATGCTTGCAGTACCAGAATTCCACTTCAACACACAGGCAACGTAATTGATTTTTTTAAACTTCAGTGCCTAGCACAGGGTCCTGCATATTTATTTCGTTTATTCAGTAAATACTGAGCTTCTAGTAAGTGCTCAGTAAATATCTATGACAGTCTTATAAATCAAAGTGATAAAGCAGGTAAATAAGACTGTGGAATAATCATGAAAGGATAACGTCACTACACTGTGATTTTCTTCTAGGCAACAACCATTTAAAAATATCTAGTAAAGTTGCTGGCACATAAAAAGTATCTAATAATATTTGTAGAAATAAGTTGATAAATTGTGACATGATCAGAAAATAAGACCTAAGCCGAGAAATAAAGACAGCAAAGATATTTTAGGAGGAAATGTATGCATGATGTCATTCAGGAGTAGAAGCCTTTGAAGATGAACACAGATGACCCAGTATGCAACATGAACCTACACTTTTTGGAATTGTTCAAGAACATGAGGCACTATGTCCGTTCTCTCACTCATCTTACCATTTGGTGTTAAAAGCAAGACACAAAGAAGTATTTGCTTTTGTCAAAAAGTGAGCACATTTGCATACGGCACTGTAGAAGAATTTAAGACAGTGTCAACTGAATGATGCTGACGCACTTGAGTACAGAGGACTGTAATTACTTTGGGTTTCTTAAAGATGGTTAAGACTTGGGCTATTCTCATTTAATAAATTATCCAAGTATTTTTTCTAAATGTATGTTCCTGGTAAACATCCGTGTTTAAGAATATAAGCAAAACTTTTTGTCAGAGAAATACCAATTCTCTCTCTCTCTCTCTTTCTGTGTGTGTGTGTGTGTGTGTGTGTTCAGAAGTATAATTATATTTTATATACTGATCAAAATTTGTTAACCTGCAAGAGGATTTACAAAACAAGTATATGCTTGTAAAAAATCACTGATTTAAACACTTAGACACAAGTAGACTTGTAAAATAGTTGGTAACTTATAAGCCAAGCCCTAAAATGATAATCATTCACATTTCTTTCATCTATGATTACTTCATGATGACTATATTGTTAAATATCTAAATATTGGTACCATTATGAGATTTTTTTTTTTACTTCCCAAATAGCCTGCATGATGTTGAGGAATTTACTAATTCATATAAAGAGATGAATTACTGGACAATCTTAAATGATCTAATGTGATTTCTAGGTAAGCAAAGTTTAAGAAACTTATTTTAAAAATCCAAGAATTAGAGAAAGGAATATTCACTTTTCTGCAATTAAAATCTCAAAGAAAAATTTTCATAAGTTGTCCCTGAAAAGATTCTAAAAATGCATAGCTTCAGCTGGCCTGACACACATTACAAAAGACAGAAATGGAAATAGATAGTATCATTCAGTATCCAGAAGCTTGAAATGTATTAGGTTATTTGAAACTCTGCTCTTAGCAATTAGGCCGTTGGGCATACGGACCCTTTGAAAAATCAGATAATTGCAGGTTTGAATTTTTTTAAAAAATGCTTTAAATGTGGTTGAAGCAACACTCAATTGATCTACTTCATAACCTTGGGGGGAGGAAATAATATTTAACAAAAGGGCAAGGATTAAGCACTGAAAGAGGTAGAAGAGTCACACAGAAGTTAGTCAACTCAGCACAGAAGGCAAGAATCAATTATGTAAAAATTGCCCTTAAATTACCTGTAAAATATACTTCACATAATTCTGTGTACTCAACCTAGTCCATAAAATAATTTGCTTACTAAAAATTAAGAAACACTGAAGTAGACAAAGGAAAGAAAAATACAAAGTCTATATGCAGATGTATAAAAATCTCATCATTTTGCTTTAAACACAGTTATGAAGTTCCTAGAGGTAAGGGGTGGAAGGTGAGTGAAGGATTCTAAAGTGTTTGTCCTTGCACATTTTAAAATATTGTCTTCATATCTCAATATATTTAATAGATTTATTAGCTGTTGTGAGAGTTTAAGTTCTAAAGTAAATACATGATGTAAATCTACTAGTACATGACTCCCCTGTATCTTAGAAGGACCCCTAGCTTCCAGACTCTCCCAACTACCCTTTCAGGGTACCTGATCATTGCACAGGACTTACCAATGTAGACGGTGATTTGACAATAACAGTTGTCAACTTAACAAAAAAGTGAGGCAAAATTAACGTAAGTAGAGAGCTTATTCGAGCCAAATTTGAGGATTGCAACCCAGAAAACACACTAACAAAGTGTGAGGTGTTCCAAGTTGCAAGCAGATTTTTTTTTTTTACTTTTACTTTAGGTTCTGGGATACATGTGCAGGTCATGCAGGGTTGTTGCATAGGTGCATACATAACCAGGTGGTTTGCTGCCTCTATTCTCCCTTTGACTATATCTGGCATTTCTCCCCATTTTATCCCTCCCCACCCTCCGCACCCCTTGCTGTCCCTTACCTAGCCCCCCTCAACTGCCTCCAGTGTGTGATGCTGAGTCCATGTGTTCTCATTGTTCAACACCCACCTATGAGTGAGAACATGCAGTATTTGGTTTTCTGTTCTTGTGTCAGTTTGCTGAGAATGATGGTTTCCAGATTCATCCAAGTCCCTAAAAAGGACACAAACTCATCGTTTTTTATGGCTGCATAGTATTCCATGGTGTATACGTGCCACATTTTTTTTTATTCAGTCTATCATTGATGGGCACTTGGGTTGGTTCTAGGTCTTTGCTATTGTACAGAGGGCTGCAATGAACATACGTGTGCATGTGTCTTTATAGTAGAATGATTTTTAGTTCTTTGGGTATATACCCAGTAATGGGATTGCTGGGTCAATGGAATTTCTATTTCTAGATCCTTGATAAATCGCCACACTGTCTTCCACAATGGTTGAACTAATTTACACTCCCACCAACTGTGTAAGAGTGTTCCTATTTCTCCACAGCCTCTCCAGCATCTGTTGTCTCCAGATTTTTTAATGATCACCATTCTAACTGGTGTGAGATAGTATCTCAATGTAGTTTTGATTCACATTTCTCTAATGACCAGTGATGATGAGTATTTTTTCATATGTTTGTTCAGATTTTTAAGGGTAAACTGAAGAGATATAGCAAGGCAGTCTCAGTCTATTCATATAGAAATACCATGGGTTAACAAAACTAAGTGACTGGATGATTGGCTAAAGGATACAGTACTTCTTGGAATAGTTATTACCAGTTACCAGTTTGTGATTAACCTCTAGTTCTTGGAATTCTTTATATAAGCAAGAGGAGTCCATGAATTTCAGAATGACTGTGGCCTATTTGTCCAAATTTGTTCTCATAGTCAAAATGCAAATGTTTTATGAAAAAGGTAATTGCATGATCTTTGGTAAAGTAACAACTTTGTAGATAGTTTAATTCATACTGTCCAGTTCTGAATGTATCGTTTCATTAAGGATATTGTTATTTATCTGTGCTGTCTAATACAGAAGCCACTAGCCACATATTACCATTTAAAATAAATTAAAGTTAAATAAAATTTAAAAATCAGCAGGCAGATCACGAGGTCAGGAGTTCGAGACCAGCCTGGCCAGAATGGTGAAACCCTGTCTCTACTAAAAGTACAAAAATTAGCTGGGCATGGGGGCACGTGCCTGTAATCCCAGCTACTCAGGAGGCTGAGGCAGGAGAATCACTTCAACCTGAAAGGCAGAGGTTGCAATGAGCCAAAATTCTGCCACTGCAGTCCAGCCTAAGTAACAGAATGAGACTCCATTAAAAAAAAAAAATCAGTTACTCAATTACGCTAGCCATCTTTTCAGTGCTCAGTGGCCACATGTGCCTAGTGGCTGCCATTTATGGACAGTACAAATATGGATTTTTTCCATTATTATTGAGAGCTCTATTGAACAGCACTGGTACACTCATGAATTCGTTTCATGGTATTATTTCTACGGAAAACTACACAAGTGGGTGGAATAAATTTTGGATAACCAACAGATTAGTAAGTTGAAAGCTATCTATAATTAACTTTGAGCCATGTATCTTCATGAACATGATGACGGTTTGCAATGAATAATCTCATTTTGCTGATTAATAAAACATTTCATTTTTAGTCCAAAATGAAAGAAATGCTGTGCTGTGACATTATGAAAATAGCAAGATTCAATCTAGCCTATTAGGCTTTACAAAACATTCATCTCTAATGTGTGTCTCTGCGGGGGGGTGTATACAAAATCTTTTAGGGGCAGATGATATTTTTGATTTAATGATGATTCTAAAATTGAATGTATTTCAGCCGAGAAAAAAATTAAGTATGGTGGCTGCTATTGAGGTAAATTGTATGGCCCTTTGTCCTTCACCCCTGATGCTTGTTCATTTCTGAGAAGGAAATTTTGGGCACAAATGTCAATAACATGCTAATCTCCTCTGTAGAGATTTCTTTTCAAATAAATGCTTTCTTCTTTGATTTTCATATTGAACATTTGGGTTCAAAGGTATAGGGCTACATAAGCAAGACAGTATAGACAGTCTTTTTCTCATACGGTCACATTTCCACAGGGCTCTGTTGCTCCCTCAGTCCTGTAAAGAGGTTTACACTTTTCCTTTAATGTTTCAATAATGTGAGTCTATAAAACAAACTGATAATACACAGATTAATAAGGAAAAGGCATTCACATTTTTTACATGCACATGTGTGCACAGGAATTATATTAAATATGACATCTCTAAGAAATGGCTAGATGGTTGATGCTTTTATATCATCTTGAAATTACAAAAAGAATGGGGGCTGAGAGCATAGCAAAAGTTTTTGGTGGCAGAACAGGGTATGGAAAATGGAAGAGAGGAGGCCTGGCTAGCAAAACATATCCTGTTATACAGACAAAACCTCACCGCTAGCAGCCCTCAGAGACTGGATGGACAATATTTCTTTCAGACCTTTAAAAGTGTCAGACTCTTACTTAACCTTTTCCAGAGTTGGAGAAGGAAGGGCCTCAGGAAAGACTGGCAACATCCATGCAGATTTTCACTGCAGATGCAATTCTCTCCCACAAAAGGCAGCTTTGCAGGATTACTTCAGTCTGCAGTCCTCTAAACAGCCACTTAAAACTATATCAAAATATATTTTGAGGTTCAATATTTTGATAGTTGTCTGTTTTCCAAGTTGTATCCAAAGCAGAATAAATACATACATGCATAAAAGAGGTAAACAAATACTGAGAAATGGACTTCGGTCAACTTTTCATGTTGATTCTCACTGATTTTCATTCCAAATCCAATGCATTCATTCATTCAAGAATTATTATTTAGCATATAGTGCGTGCTAGACACTGTTCTGTGCACAAGACAAAGCAAGTCCCTACCCTCAAGGGGCTTCAAGTCTACTGGGACTTGAGTAAGTCGAAGAAAAGGAAGACAATAAAAACCATAAACAAACACATAAATAAGACAATGTCAAATAGTGACATATTCTGTGAAGAAAATAAAACAGGCTAATGGGAGAGAGGTGGCTCACATAATGGGTTATTTTGGGTAGGGTGCTCAGAAAAGTCATCCTTAGGGGTGACACTTGAGCTGACAGCTAAATGATGAGGAGACATTAGCTTTACAAAGACAAAGGAGTATAGAATTTCAAGAAAAGAGAACCGCAAATGCAAAATCCCTGAAACAGAGACATCTTCAGTGTGCATAAGAAATTTTAAAAAGGGGAAAAAAAAGGGCTAGGGTTGCTACAGTGTGGGAAAGAGAAAGAGAATGATAGTGGTGAATTTAGGGACAGAAGGAAGGTATTAGAGTCTTGTAGACATGGTAATACATTAGGGCTTTATTTTAATTGCAATTTGAAGTATTTTAAACAGGGAAGTGAGACAATCTGATTTCTATTTTTAGATCAGTCAAGTGACTTTGTGAAGAATGAACTAAAGGATGCAATAGAGAAGCAGAAGTATGAACTGCGAGAGGCAGGTTGTTGTGGTATTTTCACTACAACAGTGATATGACTAGGGCCAGTAGAGGAAATTGTGGGAAATAGTCAATCCAAAATGTATGTTGGATATAAAACAGACTTGATTTGCTAATGGATATAAGCAATAAGAAAAAGGAAGAAGGAGGTTAAAGGACCCTAGATTTTATCCTGAGCAAGTGGGTGGATGATGGTTTTATTAACCCAAATGTGGTTATCAGTAGCTATGCTACTCAATTATTCTTCCATGGAGGACAACTGTCAACATCCATTCCGTCCAGCAAACCATAGAAGAGAGTTATTTCACAGTCACCAATTTGGTCATTGGAAACATTCTCTGATCAGAGATGAAACCCCTTAATCAGGACCAATGTAGTTGATACAATATGACAAAGAAACACTACACTATACTTAATTTTATCTCAATATATATTAGTAACTTTACCATGTGCATAAAGTAATATATATATATATACTCTTAAGGTATCAATACTCAGAATGGAGTGAGATGGTAAATATAAACCATCTCCATATCACAGAGATATGAGTTCAAATTCTTTCTTGGCACTGTGTAATCTTGGATGAGTCATTTCATCTCTTAAATCTCATCTGAAAGTCGAGGCAATAGTGTTACTTCATAGGAATGTAGGAAGACTGCATAAGATACTTTATGGAAAACACTTCAAACACTTCCTGTGCTATAGTTAATGTTCAGTAAATAAAGAAGTCCCTCTTTCTTCTCTTTCTCATTCCCTTGAGTTATTGCCAAGTTGTCATTCAGCCTTATCTACTCCACCAATTTACCAATATTAGCATAAATATTGCATATGAGGCCATTCTTGCATTGCTATAAAAAATATCTGAGACTGGGTCATTTATAAAGAAAGGAGAATTAATTGGCTCATGGTTCTGCAGGCTGTGCAGGAAGCATGGTGCTCGGCTTCTGGGGAGGCCTCAGGGAGCTTTTGCTCATGGCAGACACTTCACATGGTGAAAGCAGGAGCAGACACTTCACACGGTGAAAGCAGGAGGAAGAGAGGGAAGGGAGATGCCACACCTTAAAACAACCAGTTCTTAAGAACTCTCTGTCACAAAGAGCCCCAAGCTACAAAGGATCTACCTCTATTATCGAAATACCTCCCACAAAGCATCACCTCCAACACTGAGAATTACATTTCAACATGAGATCTGGGTGGGGATAAATAGCCAAACCATATCAGATTGTGTCTAACTCCTGATAGTGTCAGCCAAAGTTACCGATTTTTGTCTTATTTTCCTCTTGTGTGTGCATATCAAAAGCAAATACTGATGGGTCAGAGGTAGATTGTGATAATTGGCCAGATGTTGCTCACTTGTCAATTCCTGGAATAACAGGGCAGGCTCAGAATTCTTGATTTCATGAATACGAGAGTATAGTGATTCCACAATGCAAAATTAGAATGAGGTTACCTGAAGAGAGAGTAATGAATGCTTATCAGAAGTAAAACATCTGCTGCTATACATCTGCATGTTTTTCTTGAAGGAAATTTAGAAAATTAATAATTATTTTCCAAATTCCATTCTAAAAATGCTAATATTGCCAGTTCTTTCTCATCACTGAACTGCTCTGTCAGTATCATAAGGTAAGATCAGCTCTAGACAAGAAGTTGCTAGCTGAACTTCTAATCCTATCTTTATTGCTAATCAGCTTTTGGAAGTAGAGACAAAAGAAAACTTTGTTTGCTGCACCCTCAGGATGAGAAAATATGAAACTCTAATTTATATTTTTTAAAGAAACACAGAATTCTGTATATACATCTAAGTAGAGATCAAATCTGGTCATGGGTCGATATTAATCTTCAAGTATTGCTTACACCCAGAGGTTTCAATGTTACTCTCTTCTGGCTGATTCCACAGAACAGGAAGTCTTCTAGGGTGTTAACAGAAAGAATTTTGCCCTCTAATAGAGGTAAAAGAAGGTAAGTTTACTTTCTCAGCCAACCACTGCTTTCTCTGTTTGGATGAAACCATGGTGTCAAAGTCAACACCTTTCCTAAGGAAAGGAGAGTAGATATTTGAAAGGGTTTGGATTTGGAAAAAGTCATTGAAGAACTGAATGAATTTCAGCAACTGTCAATCTCTAGAATTGGTTTTGTAGGTTCAAGAAGAAAGTTCCCCTTTTGCCCTCTGAAGGTCACAGAAAATCACCAGTAAAAGACAGCTTGGTAAGATAAAATGTATACAAAGGTATTTGACCATACTTTCATGTGACACAGGAGCCTTCAGAATGAAGATCTCAAAGATACAAGGGAAACTCCATTTTTATGCTTGGGTTCAACAAAGTATAAAGAGCCATATAGAAATATGATTGGGCAAAAAGGGCAAGATCTAATGATAATAGATGGAACAGAGAAGCCCCAAAAGACCTGACTGTTTAGATTCTTCCTTGCTTGTCTATGCAGCAGTTTTTCCTTTCAGGTATGGGGCAGGATCCTGTCTGGAATGGGGGTCTTAAAACCTGTAGTCAAAAAATGTAGGTCAGATAATTTCTTTAGGACCAGTTTTTAACACAGAAAGCCAGAGGGGAACATATGAATAATGTTCTTAGGTTTCATGGCTGGCTTTGGGGAAAAGGCGTTCTGGTTTCTATGACCCACCTTGGGGAAGAGAGATTCTAGTTTCTATGGCTAGCCTCAGGGAGACAAGGGACCAAATATAGGAGGGCAGGTGAGGGTCAGAGAAAAACTTTTGCTTCTGAGGCCTTCATTTCAGGGTATCATTTTCTGATCTTCAAAAGACTTAAATGAGAAAAATTAAACTATACTGGTCTAATGAGATACTAGTTGAGATTTTTGTTATGCCAAAGGGATTCCAACTGATAAGACAAGTATAATGTATTATGATGAGCCTTGCAAGTATTCTGAGAATGAGAAAATTAAAGCAAGATAAGTAGTTTACGTAGGACAAATGCCAGGAATTTTTAACCAAGAATTCACAGATCTCTGTGTTCTATGAGCTCTGTTGGACTGTATGGTAAACTATGTGTACATAGGCATACTTCCCAGGAAATTGTCAAACTAACATTTAAATAGGCATGTGATCCAAAACAGGTATGTGATTAAAAATAGATTATTATCTTCTCCCGTTGCTGTATTGGTTACCACATAACATAGTAGGCATTCAATAAATATTTAAATGAATAATTCAAAGATATTAAATAAATGCAAAGATAAATAAATGAGCAATTCAGTAAACAATGTCAACATTTTGCCTGTATATTCTGGATGGTTGCTGAAATATGAAATTTCAATAGTGCCACTGCATTACCACTCCTCAAAAATCTTGCATACTAAAGGAGAAAAAAAAAGGCATGGAAATTATTTTGTTTTGGAATGGTAACTGATAAGATAAATTGGCACACAGATGTTACCGAAGTACAGAGACCAGGGCTCTGTCTCAATAGAGAGTCACAGTATATTTTATAGACTCTAGACTGCTCCAGTGGTAATGAGAAATCCGCTCCAGAGAACTGACACAGTCTGAGGTTTAACTCTGAAGAAGAATCTAATATACAGAGTAGTAGGTTGAATAGTATCTCCCAAAATTCATGTTCACCTGGAACCTTAGAATGTGGCCACCTTTGCTGACATAATTAGTAAAAATGAGGTCAGACTGGACTAGGGTAAACCCTAATTTTAATGACTGATGTTCCTATAGAAAGAACAGCAGGCACAGAGAGGCACACACAGGGAAAAAGGCATTAGAGTGGCAGGAATCAGAGCCATGCAGCTACAAGCCAAGCAATGCCCAAGATTTCTGAGACCCAGCAGAAACCAAGAGAGAGGCATGGAACAGACTTTCCCTCAAAGCCTCCAGAAGAGATTAATCCTGCCAACATCTGAATTTCAGATTTATTCCCTCCTAAAGCATTTGTGAATTAATTTCTGTTGTTTTAAGCCACCTATTTGTGGTCATCTGTTACAGCTGCCCTGGAAAACTAATACAGGTGTAAGGCATTGGCCTGTAGAGGAAGGCTCAGGAAAAGCCATGTGAAGAAAAGAAAGTGAGCTCAATTTCAAAGCTAATTCAAAGTTCTTGGCTGGGTTCACTCAAATTTAAAACAAACAGAAAGATCATAATAAAATATTTCAAAAGCTGCATCTATTCCAGAATTTTTCAATGGTCATAAGAAATCTACACCAGCATAACAGCAAAGTCACTTACCAGAGTCTGAGTTTTGTTAAACTATGAAAAAGAGCCCATCATCAAGTGTCTCCATGCTTGCCATTGGAATGTGAATCCAATACTGACAAAATTGCCAGGATCTTATTAAAAAACAAATTTTGTGCTGACTGCCATTTTCAATTTAGTAAGCCTCCAAACAAATCAATGAGGTCAAACAGCTAACCCACCCAGGAAACTCATGGAAGAGAAATACTCATCCCACTGAAGGAATGATAAATCATCATATATTTCTAGCTGATAAATATTGTTTTCCATGTGGTTTTGCTTTCCATTAACAACTAAGAAAAGAACACTCATTCTCAGTGACTTAGACATGTGCATTATATTTTATATTACTTCCATTTTTAATTTTGGGTATAGAAAAGTTAATCACTACATAAAAATATTTGTTATGTAAAATATATAAAATAAACAGTAATATAATTATCAAGCATTACACATGTAGAACATTTTAACTCATAAATATCTGAATCTCATAAAGGGGAAAATGGTTATATGCTGGGTTTTAAATTGAACAAGATATTTAAAGTAATACAAATGTAATTAAAAGCAACTGAGAATCCTTCAGGGTGGCCACTCCAGAACTTTTGCAAAGTTTTATTCATAGTTGCCCTCTGCATTCTTTGGTCCTATTCCTTAGGAGCTGGAATTGGAAGGAAAGCCCAGGTAAAACTACTCAAAAGATGTCTGTGCTTTATATCACCATATTTAGAAACATCTATATAACATTCATTGGAATCAGGAATTCTCATTATGTACTTAAGTAATTATTGTTATTTTAATTGTCAAAGAGCTAGTAAAGCTTATTCACTGCTCCATTTCTCAATTGCAGCGAAGAGCTATGGTCCTATCTTCTGGAGAAAGGTTTCTGTCTGAAAACTGGAGGATTTTACTATTACTTCCTCCTTTAAGATTTCCTCAGGTCTTTAGATTCATCTTCTTCCCTTTACCCCAGGCCAATCATAGTTTTAAGCTCCTTCTGGAAGAGAGAAGGCACATGTAGAACATGACCAAAATATCATGAAGGACAATCAGTGATATCAATAAGGTCGTGATTCCTTATGATGATGACAGGTTTGTGTTGTCAAACATTTTTTGATCACTTACCCTGTGCTAGTAATGCTAGGCATGGGTTTCCAGTGGAAAGATGGAGGTAATCTCCTATAGAATACAATATTGTTTCTTTTAACATGGGTGCATTACTGTTACTTCCTAGAGATCACAGTCTTCTTACTCTCCATCCACTCCTCACCATCTTGGAAACATCGGCTTTAGAATCCCGCAGAATTATTATTAGTACTAATTTCTGTGTTAGTCTATATAGTCAAAGAAACATTTTGATAATACTAGCATGTGTCCAAATGGACTTCTTTTCCTATCTTGGGATGTTCTGTGTGTGTACTGAGGAAGAGAATCTGGAATCCTCCCAGGACCTCACAAGCTGATGATTATGTTTCATCTCTTCCATTTACAGTTGGTCCAAAGTAACTCTGAATGAGAAATTTTAAGACATTTAAAGAGCTACATTTCTTCTACTCATTTTGCACTCTGTCCTCACAGGGTAAAATTTAGTCCTCTTATATAATAGTTACAACCAAGTGGCCAAATTGCTCACCTTTTAACATTCTAATTTGTAACTACCTATGTGCATCTAAAAACAAATAAAACTCTATGCAGCAGCAAAGGCACTAGCCTGCCATGTTTAGACCAAGAAGGAGTGATATTGCAGATGTTATAATTTACTTACTGTGAAATTCTTCTTAAGGAGAGATTCCAGAAATGCTTATGAACTAAAGGAACTATAACATTTAAATAGCCTTAGACTGCTATGTTCTACTACCAAAATAAAAGAACTTTTATCACAATCAAAAGCTTTTGGCACACCCTTTTCTCCTAAATTCTGGTAACATTTACTTGCTGACATAGTATTACAGCTATGCCAAATTGCTCTATCATTGCCTTTAAGAAATGGAAATGAGCTGAATTGTCCAATTTCTTTGTTTCATACAAAGCAAGTATATCCACCTACATTTTCAATACACTTTCATTTTTGTTTTTGTTTTTTGGTTTTTTTTTTTTTTTTTGGAGACAGAGTCTCACTCTGTTGCCCAGGCTGAGGCACAGGAGTACCATCTTGGCTCAATGCAACCTCCACCTCCTGAGTTTAAGCAATTCTTCTGCCTCAGCTTCCAGAGTAGCTAGGTTTACAGGCACCCACCACCATGCTAGCTACCATTTTTTTTTTTTTTTTTTTTAGTAGGAGTCTTGGTGTGTCTTCAAACTGGAGTACAGTGGTATAATCTGGGTTCACTGCAACCTCCGCCTCCTGGGTTCAAGAGATTCCCCTGCCTCAGCCTCCTGATTAGCTGGGACTACAGGTGCGTGCCACCATGCCCAGCTAATTTTTTGTATTTTAGTAGAAACAGGGTTTCAGTATGTTGTCCAGGATGGTCTAAATCTCCTGACCTCGTGATTTGCCCACCTCGGCCTCCCAAAGTGCTGGGATTACAAGCATGAGCCACCGCGGTTGGCCTGTATTTTTAGAAGAGACAGGTTTTCACCATGTTGGCCAGGCTGGTCTTGAACTCCTGTCCTAAAGTGATCCTGCCCTGCCATAGCCTCCCAAAGTGTTGTTACAGGTGTGAGCCACTGCATCCAGCCCCCACCCACATTTTCTATGCTGATTATGCTTACTTTTCATTTCCTTTCATTAGAAAGTTTGGAAATAACTTTTTCTGCCAATTTTTTAAATTTAAGAGTTTTAATTTAAATCTCAAGTGATTCTTTTTCTTTTGTGTATTATGAAGAATTATTTAGACATCAAACTATCTCCTTCGTAAATAATATTAAAAACATTCAGACTGAAAAACCCCCTATTATCCTGATGGTAAGACAGCATTAAATGTTCATGAGGAAATATTTTATACCCAAATATTAATAGGCAATTATCTTCCAGAAGATATATTGATAAAAGTCTTTCCATGATGTGAAACTAGGTAACAGATAATTGTATTTATCATAGCCATTTGCTTCAGTTATTCTCTAAAGTTAATTTTGTTCTGTCTAATGTTATTTTAATTAAATATACACTGCAAGTAGGTCAGTGTTGTTAGATGTTGGGCCAATATAGTTATGAGGCAGTTTATATTTATAATGACTCTCTTGCTTATTTCTAGCAACATTTAATGATCTATAAATTAAAACAGAATTGGATTGCCTCTTGAATTGTTCTAAGAATTATCTTCAAGAGATAACCATGTTTAACAACCAATGAATGGAATTGTGAGTTGATGCGTATACACACACACACACACACACACACACACACATACATATATATGTATATATAATATACATCTTAATTGTAAAATTTATGTCTGGGACATGTAAAAGTACATGTGTATGTATGTGTGTGTGTGTGTAATTATTTTGGTGACAACAGTAATGAGTTGAACAAGGAAAGCCTCAGTAGTCACCAAAGTTGTAAATATGAAGTCTCAAAATCATTATTTCACTGAATGAGCAAGAAATTTGTGTCCACTATCACAAGTTTAAAGATGATGTTTACAAATTAAACTTCAAGAAGGCCCTCCTAACTAGAGGGTCCTATCAACTTGACCATCATATTTCAATAACACATCTGAGTGGTTGGTAGACATACAGAAATATCAAAGCGATCACAGTATGATCTAATATTTCTTGATCAGACAGAATAAGCTTTGTGTCTGGGATATGTAAAAGAATGGTTCTGCCATGGGCACAGCCTAAGTATCTTCTTCTTGGTCATTTGTAAGTTGGGATATGCTATAAAATCCTAAAATAGAAGAAGAAAAAAAGTATACCGTAATACCTGAAGGTTTTTAAGTTGAAGGCAGTCTCTTTTTAGGGTATGAGAACACAATAGAAGAAAATCTCTTCCTACGCACATCCTTTTACTAAATGTAAAACTAACTTTTAGAGCTATTGAATCCTTCTTTTAAATCACAGGTTCCATTTGAAAAATGTAATAGAATATCTCACAAATAAGCACAGTGTCATCTAAAAGATGGAAAAATGTCTAAAATTTTAGAAAACAAAGTTCCAGACATGTGTTTATTCAATAAATACATTCTACAGCCCTACCTATATCTGGTATAAAGACAGCTGCAGGGAATATAGTAGCAATGATCCAAAGCATTTGAAATAGGAACTTCTTGCTTTCATGGAACTATTTATTTAGTGAGTAAGACGAGATGCACAACAACTATGATATGAAGATATAAATGTTCAGAACTGAGTGGTATGGTGTGATACAAATTAGGTCATGAAAAAAGCTGTTCCTATTATGTTTGAAATGCCCACATATGTTCCAAGCATCCATCATTATTTCTATGCATGTTCACATTTTGTTGTATAAGCCAAATATTTTCTAACTTGTGGTGTGTATATTTTCTAAAGTGTTAATACTTTGACAAAGGAAGAATATAGCATGAGGGAAGAAGAGAGGAAGCTGATAAATGTTTCTGAAAGGTCCCAATCCAGACAAAAAAAAATCAATTCAAATGTTAGTTACTATGGTTATTATTCCTATTTTTAATATTATTAATAACCAACCCCAAGAACCACACCAATATGTAACTGAAGACTCTATATTCTGAATATAGGTCAACATTTTCTAAATTGCATTGTGCAGAGAATACTAAGTCTGTGAAACATTTGTTGGGGTTATGTTTTTTAAAAAAGTTTATCCTCCACTGTCAAGTAGATTTGAGAAATGCTGGGTTAGTCATTCAGGGAAAGTCTTCATGACTTTTTTGAGTCTTTAATACAATTTTCCAATGGGGGGGACATACCAATGGCACAACTTATTTGAGGACAGAATTCTTTTTCTCTTTATTTATTGCTACACTACTTTTTAAGGTACACAATTTGAACTCCTAAATGGGTGCCTATGGAAATTCTGTTAAGCTCAAGACTAGAAAGAGGAGACGCTAGAATTTACTGTCTTGTTGTGTCTGGCTGGCTTATTTTAACCCAACATCTCTAGCTATCTATCTATATCTATCTATCTATGTATCTGTCTATCTATCTATCATCTATCTATCTACCTATCTATCCATCTATCTATCTATCTGCCTGTCCATCCATCCATCCATCTATCCATCCATCTCTCTCTTATTTTTCTCTATTTCTAAGGCTTATAGGAAGTCAGATGGCACAGAGCCAGGTTCCTTGAGATCAGGGCAGGTAGAGTTTTTCCAGAAGCTGCAATATTGTTGGGACTAATATCATGTTTCTTAGGACAGACATGATCTGACATGGTAATCCAGGTTCTGAGGAGGAAAGCAGATTACTGAATGAAGATATGAATTGAAGATTATGTTTACATTCAATGTGATTTGCTTTAGTTTGCTTTACTCTCTGAAATTAGAAATTAAACAAATGCATTTTATAATATAGATATAGACATATATATGACCAAGGTACTAGTTCATTCTTATTCTTGAAGGAAAGAGAGCTGCATTCCAAGTAGTCTTAAAGCATGATTTATTGAAATGTATTTCATTATGTATCACACTATGAATTCTGCATAGCAGGGCACTCTACTAATGATCATCTTTCTGAGTATTAACTCTACACTTTTCTTTCCTTTTCTATCATTCTCCCCAGTGTAAGTTTTCCTTATGTTGCTGTGACTCAACAGGGTATTGGTTTGAGTAGCTACCAGGACTGGCATTAAGGTGATGATAGTAAGGTACTGACCTCAGGGACAGAATAAGGAGATACCAAAATAACAAACAAACCAGAAATTAAGACAAATAATATTTTAGTGAAATAATTTTAAAGTCAAAATTAGTCAAACATCTATGATAAACAAAACTAAACATTCTGAGTAATCATAACGCTGATTTTTTAGTTTTGCCTTAGGCTGCAGTACCACTCTGCATGGCACCAGTAAAAGCCTCTTTAATCAGAATTTCCCTGAGCTGCATTCGGTCAACCTTACATCTGAGGATATGCAGTTGCCACAAGTCGATTTTTACATAACCAGTATGAACAAGCACATTCGAAAACAAACAGTTTAATTCAGTCATTTAAGGTGTTATTTTGTTAACAGCCATTAAGCACTCAGTAGCTAGATTAAACTGATTGTTTTCTTTTTCTCTAAACTGGTTTGTGAATAGATAGATCCTACATTATAGATCAATTAAAAGTATAAATACTACTTATTAACATTCTCATGGAAAGCTCAAAGCCCAGGAAAGTTAACACAAGGTCAAATAAACAGTATCAGATTCTGAACACTTCTAAGTTGTCTTTTCCACACTCAGGTTAAACTTTATTTTTGGCAAATAAAAAGCAAAAATCATGACACTAACTTTTTTTTACTTTCATAAATGTGTTAGACCTATGTTGATCATTTTTCGAAGGGTTAGAATGAGGGATTTGGTTAGTTTTATCTAAATAAGTTCTATGAACCATTATTCTACTGCCCTCTATTGTTTCATAGTGAATAATAATGTCCTCAAGCAGGATCAAGTATAGAGTAAAATATCTTTGGCAGAGCTTTCGTATATATCTGTCTCTATATATTTATTTATTGATAACCTAAAATATCTCCTGGAAGGCAAAACACATGTGGTTTGTCTTTGGAAATCTACAATTCCAATTTTGTAAAATGTTGACATTCATACTCAGTACAAAATTTTAAGATTTATTACATTTACATTACTTATTTCAATAAATATAGTAAATTTAAAAGTAGCTGTTGAAATATAGAATTGTACAAAGAAGAATGTCAAAGTTCTCTAAATCCTATATCCAGAGATAAACACTATTGACAACTGACTCTATTCTTCCTGAGTTTACTGTACACTATTTTAGTCCAAAAAAAAAAAAAAAACTCACTAACAAATATTCCTAAGTAAACTCGTGTTTTTACTCGACCAGTCTTTTTTTTCCTTCTCAATCAGTTCTTCTTAATATTTTCAGAGGTCAATTGATTAAGCAGATTTCCCATAAGGACTCTTGCTAGGAACAATGAATGAGGGCTACTAAAAAACAAACAAACAAACAAAAAAATAAAACTACTCAGTAACCTTGACTAACATATGACAATACGCTTGAAACAGCCAACTAAAGAACACGAATGGCAGCACGACGTAAAAATGAATCACAACTACCAAAGAAAGAAGAAGCAGAGTAGCAAATACAGTGTAGCTCACTTCTGCTGAGAGATGGTTATAAAAGGTTTTTCCATTTTGGAGAAAGCATGGATGAAGGGGAGGGAGAGGGCATTATTTCAAGTGTCATGTGAAGACTGGGTAGAGGCAGTGGTGGGTTGTGCCACAGTGAGAGTGAGTATGAGTCTTATTGAGAGTAGTGGGGACAAAAACAAAAAACCTGACTTGGCTCACACTAGACTGTGAGCTCCCTAAGTACAGCAACTATTTCATGGTGTCTAAGGCATTCTCAGATCAGGATGTAGCAGACAATAAGCAGCAAAAAAACGTTAAAATAAAACAATTTTAAAAAGGAGAGAGAATGGAGGTAAAGGAGGGAAGAGGAAGCATTGGAGGAAAACAGAGAAAAAAGGAGGAATAAAGAAGAAAGAAAAAAGAAAAGAGGGAGGGAGGATCACAGACAATACTGAGAAACACAGCATTCATATATCCAGATACATGTTGGCATACTGGATAAAGAGCACAGCTAATAAAAATGTCATCCATGCAAAAAAAGGAAACTTTAAATTTCATCTGAAGCACACCCAGGTAGACATTGAATTTTTGAGCAGGCGAGTGATAGGATAAAAATATACTTTGGCCTTTGGAGATATGTACAAGTGCACAATAAATAAATGTTGACATTAACCAATCATGCAGAATGGTATTTGTAATAACATATTATTGTTAATGATTATCTTCCTGAAATTGTAATGTACAGGATAACATTTCCAACACTCCCTAGCCTGCTTAATCTGTCTGCTATTCATTCATCCATTTATTCACAGAGCAAACATTCATTGTATATCTTATAAGTGAGGGGCATTGTTCCAGATCTAACAAGAAAATGAAGATTATTTATTTATACATGTACTTGTGCTGCGCCTTTTTCCAAAAAGGATTTAAGGCAAGGAAGTGTGATTAATATATGATTGCATCTCTTAAGAAGGCTATAATCCCAGTAAGGAAGATGCTAGGTGTGTATAATAAAAGAAATAAAAATAAATTAATTAATGCCATAAGTGAATGTATAAAATCATTTTATGAATGCTCAAAGGAGAGTAAAATGATTTCCAAATTCCTTAACTGAGGAAGTCTATAGAAAAGATAGGTTGTAACAGTAGAAATGTGAAGTACATAGAATTCTAACAGGGAGACCAGAAGAGAAGGAGATGGGAGGGCAAAGGAGGGGAGGGGAGAGGAGGGGAGGGGACAAGGAAAAAGACTAAGAGCAGCCCAGGGCTGAAGTAGGTAGGCATTAGGTGGCAAATGGAGCTAGGAGTAAGAATTTAGGCATGGCATTCCATCAAGTAAAGCTGGATTCT
>CAUYLG010023602.1:0-59220 GCA_963573385.1 Cacajao melanocephalus | reverse complement strand
CTTTGTAGCAATTATGAACAGTTCACTCAAGATTTGGCTCTATGTTTGTCTGCTATTGGTGTATAGGAATGCTTGTGGTTTTTGAGCACTGATTTTGTACTTTGAGACTGCTGAAGTTGCTTATCAGTTTAAGGAGATTTTCTGCCCAAAATATTATTTATTCTATTTGTTAAATGTAAAAGCTTCCTCTTTAAGTTGCAATAAAAGATAAAATAATCTACTTGGAAAAGAAGAATCTTACCATATTAGACATAGAATCTTGAAGTTCTTCTATGAAGAATATATTCATATCTAAGATATGTAGAAAGAAATTATGCTACTTTCTCTTCTAGTCATTGTAAATATCCTGTCTTAAAGAGCTAAGCTATTTTGCTACTAATAGCAATCCTATTACTCCTAAGTTAATCCATATCTTATACACCCCTTTATAAATCATAATTTAGTTAAAAACAAAGCAAAAATGGTGAATTGGCTCTCATTAATCTGAGTCATTTTAAGTTATAATTTTTAACAATCTTGCCAGTTGCTAAAAAACTTAATTATGAAAAGAACTTGCAAGGGAAAATAATGATTTTGTAAAATGAAAATGGCTTTAAAATAGACAAATTCTAATGAAATTGATTTGGAACCAACATATTTTTATTCATCTAATATATATATTTAATGCTATTTTCTGCTGTAATGATTAATTATAGCTTTATTATTTTATTACAGTTATTTTTATAACTGCCCAAAAGAAAATAGCATACCTGTTTGAATCAAGAAAAGACAGTTTTTCTTTAACATGGAGATTTTTAGTTTTGCTAAATTTAATAAAAATAATAATGTCTCAAGTAGTAAACTAATGAGGGATTGTATGTCTGATAATAGTCTAGAGTTGTCTTTTGAGCAAAGTTTCCTTGACTAAAAGAGGAATAGAACAACATAATTGCTGTCTTTTTTTCAATCTTTTCCTCTAACACATTTTGAAGCCCTCAGAGGTTAATAGAAATTATACAAAAGATGCCTTCCCATTGCTTCAAGCCTGTCATGTTTTGTTTTGCTTGTACTCTAGAGAATGCTCTGAGTTTTATTCAGTTGTGTTTTGAATTAAAAGCCTCACATCATCTTTCAAAATTTTAAACAGTCTTATAACCGTTGTCAAAATTGGAAAAGATGTGATTATAGTTACAATTTTGTGCAATAACATATCTATTTTGTTTCACTTTGGGATATACTGATTTTCTTCAAGAAAATGTATCTAGGAAAGAATAATGAGCAATAAAATCAGAGAGAATTAGCTTTGAAATATAAGTTTTCTTTAACTTCTCTTAGCTTTAATTTTCTTATTTCTAGTACAAGATTATAAATATCCATATCTTTTGAGGATCAAATGGCATAACTAATATAGTGTCTGCCATGTTATATCCAATTAAAAAATAGCATACTATTCATTATTTTTGTCGTTACTGTTTAAACCTTCTGTTTGTTTAAGTTTATGAGTACTTAGAAGGAATTTTTAAATGCCTGTGATTTATTTATGCTTTATGCTTTAAATTATGTTTGTCAATTATTTGTGAATGTTTCTACAAATGTGGAGCCAGGAAACATACAACATTTTAATATATGTTTCCTGTTTTAGAATTTGTGGAACCCACGGAAAAATAGAAAACAATAAAATGGGCAGGCTAGAGTTATTTATTAATGTAATTATTTATATGAGAGTAATAAGCAGTTATGGTTGTTGATATCGTTTGGCTGTGGTCCCCACCCAAATCTAATCTTGAATTCCCAGCTGTTGTGGGAGGGATATGGTAGGGAAAAATTGAATCATGGGGGCAGGTATTTCCCATGCTGTTCTCCTGATAGTGAGTAAGTCTCATAAGATCTGATGGTTATTATGCAGGGGGGATGGGGGGAGGGGGAAGGTTCCTGCACAAACTCTCTCTTTGCCTAATGCCATCCATGTTAGACATGACTTGCTCCTCTTTGCCCTTTGCCATGATTGTGAGGCCTTCCCAGCCATGTGGAACTGTAAGTCCATTAATCCCTTTTTCCTGTATAAATTACCCATTCTAAGGTATGTCTTTATCAGCAGTGTAAAAATGGACTAATACAGTTGTATTTTAAATTTGAACACAATTCCACTCACTAATAATCTACTGTATAGTATAGGATGTTTTGTTCTGAAAGTCACAGAACACCTCACCTTCTGTGGTAGACCTGAGTTAGAATGAGCTCTAGGCATAAAACAATCTATGGCTAGTCATATCATCTAGAACTCAGGCTCTTTCCAATATTCTGTCTTCTGTTTACTGGTGATCAAATCAACTTCGGGCTAGAATAAGATGGCAGCAGCATTTTCAAGCTACACCTCCAGACTCAGCCACATCAAAGAAGAAGAAGAACTGCCATTCTCTCTTTTCTTCTTAGAATTGAGGAAATTTTTCTGAGATCTTGGTAGATTTTTCAGGATTATCCCATTTCCACAAAAAATGCTAGAAAGCAAAAATTATTACTAAGGATGTAATGAATATTATTAGAGTGCCAATCAAAAACACCATATAGGTAACACTTTAAGATACCTGGCATATAAACACACGTTCTTTTCTTCCATATGCATTTTAAAAATATCCATTCTCACTAAATATACGTTCTCCAGAATGAGACAACACAGACATATATAAGACCCTCAGCTCAAGTTTAGGGTCTCTGTGTTCAGTGAAGTCCTTGTCTTCAATTTAAATGGTAACTGTTCATTGTTTGGTAAAAAGTGTTTTACTCTCTGTCCAACTTCTGGTAATTGGAAAATAGAAAAGACTGCTTCCACGAACACTCTTACTCAAAATATTGGAAAATGAAACACAGTGTTACTGATTCATAGCACATTTACTATTCTGCTGGAAAATAAATACTTTTGGTTTGGTAGTTAACTAAATTCCTTATTCTGGAAACCTGACAGTCGTATTTGCTGAAAGCTGAGATGGTAACAAATTTCTTGCCCATATCGACCATGGGCATTCAGGGAATGGGCATGTAGAAAAATGCCTTACCTTGAGATTGCACAACTTTAACAAGCCCCTTTCTATTGAGTGGGTTTGGTGAGCTGGAGATTGGTTTAATTATGGTATTTTACTCTTGGTGAGGCTTGGAGTTACCTTGATATTGTAGTCCCATTAAGAATTTATTTGGCTTCTAACAAGTAATAAATAAATATATAAATATATAAATAAATAACTTCCAGCAAATTATTTATTTGGAGAAGTCTAGTCTTAGCTACAGGCCTCAGAGCTTTGTCCACCCCTCTCTCAAGCCTGTCATAATTATAATTTAATGGCCTCTGCCATTAAAGGAATCAAAAGAACAGCCTGCAGTCAGAAGACACACATATTATTTGTTCCTTCTAACTGCATTTTTAAAACAAGATTGTCTCCTTTACTAGATGAATAATGCCTAACTGGAGGTGTTTGCTAGAAATCTGGGGTTATAGGATTTCTTTTTACTTTAATCAAATATCCTGCTCGGTCTCCATTATCCCATCTCTGCTTGCTTTATCTATAGTTCGAGTAGAAAATTTAGCTTTTCCAGCTCCACAGATTTCCAAATTATTGACCTTCAAAGGAATGTATAGTCCATAAACATGAAGAACCTCTTTAGGCAGAATTGTATTTTATTCTTTCTCTGCTTTCCAACAGATCAGCTTTAGCCTAAGCATAACTCATTCTTGAAGTACCTAACTGAAAGCTGCAAGAAGTAGCCAAAACACCAATGCTCTGAAAATTTTCTGTAAGTTTCCCAAATAGGCAAGCATTAAGCCAAGTGCTTCTGAACCACACAAAAAAGGGTCATTAACCACTAAGCTTTGAAGAATAAATTGTCTTTATCCTTTACCTTTGCTTTATCTCCTTCCCTCTGCCAATTTAATATTTTAAAGTCTGTTACTTGTGGCAGCTTATTTCTGGTGACATATTTGGCATCAGGATGCTTCTGTCAACAAGTAACAGAAGACATTAACTAAACCATCTTACAAAACAAAAGAAATTATGCTATTTAACTAATGTAATGGGGTTCCCATATACCATGTATGAAAGTTCAGCCCCACTGCAATTTTCTTGCCTATCGTCTTTCTCTAGGACTGGTAGCAAAGTACCTTAAGCTCCTTAAGATAGGGTATTTACAATGACTAGAAGAGAAAAAGGAATCATTTCTTTCCAGGTATCTTAGATTGAGTATATTTTTCATAGAAGCACTTCAAAATTCTTCTCTTAAGGTCTAAAATCACTTACGTAAAATTCTTTTCTTTGAGTAGCTTATTTTATTTTTTATTGTAACTTAAAGAGAAAGCTTTTTACATTTAATAAATAGAATAAATAATATGTAATTGTCATACTCTGCCTCTCATTCATTCATCTTTTCTTTCTGGAAAATTTCCAGGAGACTCTTCAGAAATATCAACATGTTGCTTGTTATGGTTTGGTTGCACAGCTGTTCACAGGAAAAAAATAGACACTTGTTCTTTAGGACTTCAACCATTTTTTTCATCCAAATGAAAATTACTGGGTCATCTGTGACAGCCTCTTTTGGAAACATGGTGTGCTGTAGTTGTCCTTAGCTGGGGTGAGAAGTTCATATTCTCCATCTTCCTAGAGATAAAGTAAATCACTGTACATTGGAATTGCTTCCTTTTCACCCTCACCAGGAGTTTGAATTAGGAATAAAAACATTCCTGAAGGCCTTCCTCTCTGCCAGAGTGGGGAGTGGCCCCCTGGGAGCCCTCTCTCCACTCACAACCTCAGACAGCACTCAAAACATGCAACAGCCACCCTAAACAAGCTACAGTAGACTAAATGGAAGAAAGAGAGAGAAGGAGGACTGATATAAAATTCTTTAGAACCAAAAGAGAGTCCACATAGCCAAGACAATCCTAAGCAAAAATAACAAAGCTGGAGGCATCACGCTACCTGACTTCAAACTATACGACAAGTCTACAGTAATCAAAACAGCATGTTACTGGTACCTAAACAGAGATATAGACCAATGGAACATAACAAAGGCCTCAGAAGCAAGGCCACATCTTTGACCATCTGATCTTTGACAAACCTGACAAAAACAAGCAATGGGGAAAGTATTCCCTGTTTAATAAATGGTGTTGCCGTTGTCTCTCCCTCTTTCTCTTCCTCTTTCTTTCTCTGTTATATTCTTTTTTTTTCTTTCTTTCACTCTTTCTTTCTTCTTTTCTCTCTTTTTCTTTCTTTCAAAAAATAATAAGTAAATGGTGTTGGGAAAACTGGCTAGCCATGTGCAGCAAGCAAAAACTGGACCCCTTCCTGACACCTTACACTAAAATTAACTCCAGATGGATTAAAAACTTCAACATAATACCTAACACCATAAAAACCCTCGAAGAAAACCTAGGCAAAACCATTCAGGACATAGGCATAGGCAAGGACTTCATGGCTAAAACACCAAAAGCATTAGCAACAAAAGCCAACATAGACAAATGGGATCTAATTAAACTCTAGATCTTCTGCACAGCAAAAGAAACAATCATTAGAGTGAACCAGCAACCAACAGATTGGGAAAAAAATTTTACAATCTACCCATCTGCCAAAGGGCTAATATCCAGAATCTACAAAGAACTAAAACAGATTTATAAGAAAAAAACAAACAACCCCATTCAAAAGTGGTAAGGGATATGAACAGACACTTTTTAAAAGAAGACATATATGAAGCCAACAAACATGAAAAAATGCTCATCATCACTGGTCATTAGAGAAATGCAAATTAAGCCACATCGAGATACCATCTCATGCCAGTTAGAATGGTGATCATTAAAAAATCTGGAGACAACAGATGCTGGAGATGATGTGGAGAAATAGGAACACTTTTACACTGTTGGTGGGAATGTAAATTAGTTCAACCATTGTGGAAGACAGTGTGATGATTCCTCAAAGACCTAGAAATAGAAATTCCGTTTGACCCAGCAATCCCATTACTGGGTAGATATCCAAAGGATCATAAATTGTTCTATTATAAAGATACATGCACATATATGTTCATTGCGGCACTGTTTACAATAGCAAAGACCTGGAACCAACCCAAATGCCCATCAGTGATAGACTGGACAAGGAAATTGTGGCATATATACATCATGGAATACTATGCAGCCATAAAAAATGATGAGTTTATGTCCCTTGTAGGGACATAGATGAATCCGGAAACCATCATTCTCAGCAAACTGACACGGGAACAGAAAATCAAACACCACATGTTCTCACTCACAGGTGGTAGTTGAACAATGAGAACAGGTGGACACAGAGAGGGGAGCATCACACACTGGGGTCTGTTGTGGGGGACTATGGGAGGGACAGTGGGGGATGGGGAGATTGAGGAGGGATAACATGGGGAGAAATGCCAGAGACAGGTGATGGGGGGTTGGAGGCAGCAAGTCACATTGCCATGTTGGTACCTATGCAACAATCCTGCATGATCTGCACATGTACCCAAGAACCTAAAGTGCAATAAATGTATATATATATACACATATATACATATATGTATATATATACACACATATATACATATATACATATATGTGTATATATATACACATATATACATATATATGCATATATATATATACATATATATGTGTATATGTATATATATAAAACATATATATTTAGGTATATATAGAACATACACTTAATAATAGGTGTACATAGAACATACACTTAATAATCAATGAGTCACCAACAAGAAGTGATTGCTTCACACTGCAGGGAAATACCTTTCTGGAAAGCAAGAGACAAAAATGTTTTTTAAAGATACCTGTGCTCTGAGTCTGATATTACTCTGTAACCAGTCCTCATCCCACTCAGCTTTGTTAAGGTGACTTTGTTGATCCTGTGTTCTGTTCAAAAACCAGAAAAGATTGATATTCATAAACATTTCTTTATGTGCAAAAATGCAAAAATGTTAGCATGCATCTTTCTGAGATGGTGTTGTAATTCCAAGTATCAAAAAACAGTAGCAAACATAAGTTTATGTTTTCAACTGTAGAGTCTACCTAGGCCATGTGTTAAGGTCATCTTTATACTTCTTTAGGGAATGAGAAGCCAGGAACAATTACCTCAGACTTTTTGCATCTACTCACACTGTCAATACCTACTTCATACCCTTGTGCATTCTGCATCCTTTGCTAAATACTTTCTGAATCTTAGAGAGAGACAATGCTTGTATGCATGGTGTTTTCCTGAAAATCCATATAACACAAAAACACTATACATGAAATTTCTGTAAAATAATTTAATAATATATACCATCTTATATTACAAATATTCTTTTAAACAATTTTTCTACCTAGGCTACTCTTTGAATGGTTATCACCATATTATGTACTTGTTACCCTATCAAAGTTCAGTGCTCTAATAAATATATACTGAAATTTAAAATTGCAATAAATTTAATCTCTCAAAAGAGTAAAAAGACCCATTAATTTTTCAGGTAAATAACCTTGTTAATTCCTGTGCTGGATGATATTCTATGATGGTGGTTATGTGTCTCCTGTGAGTCTGTTCTCACATTCAAATTATTTTATTTATATACTGAGACAAAGAAAAATATAATAAAGCCATTTAACTGATGCATCTGTGGAAATTTTAAATACTTTAAATGAAATACTCTACTTTGGACGGGAAAAGTTTATAGTATTACCATTTGAAAAACCAAGTGTGCTTTCTGATTCTGAGGCACCTCAGTATAAATACATGATATTATTATTTTTCTTTACTCAAATGCATATCTAAAAATATTTTCATATTGCCATGCTAGAAACCCACTAAAATTGCTTTATAAGATAGCTGGTATACATATATCTGGGCTAAGAAAGCAAACGAGTACAAGTGTTTGAGTTAAAACAGTCTTACGCATATTAAATGGACTCCGGTAACATCACACGTTTACCTAAGCATTTAGAGGCAGCAGTTCTTCTTGATCTTAATTTTGTTTTCAAAGTCTTTTGTTATATTAATCTTTGGAATACTGATGATTTATGAGTTCAAACTTAAAGATATTTTCTCTCTCAGTCTTTTGGTATTCAAATTAATGCAGAAACACAGAATTAGATCTGGAGAGAGGAAGCAAGAATCATGCTCTCTAGGGATAACTAAGCAAATTATTTGGAATTCTGGATGCTCTTGGGGATTCAGTAGGTCAAAATGTAAGTCCTCAAAGTAAACAGTGATGGGTCAAACTGCTGAAAGCTCCATGTATGTGTGTAAAAAAACAATCCTTTATGTTACCAAACATATCTGGTTAGAATATATTAAATGGTGGTTAAAAACAGAATATTTATTTTAAAACAGTTCATTGATATAAATAAAGTTGAACTAAGATTTCTAATATATAAATATTATTCGCTTATCACTTATGCAGCACTTGCCCTATGCCAGCAACAGGCTTCGGTGCTGTGACCTCAAAAATAATTAGGAGTGTTACCCAAATTCAAGCAGTGCCATAGATTAGATACTCCAATTAGTGGACCCTGAACTTAAGATTTAGATGTAAGTGACTTATTAAGTAAGTGCTCCCAGGAGAATGCAGTAAGGGAGTGGAGAAAACAGGAAACGAAAGACAACCAGGCCAATGGAGAGATTTCAGTGGAAGTTTCAGACATAGCCTGATTCTTTGGGAAGCTCTGGAGGGTAAATTACATGTAAGAGTTTGTTGTGACTCTAGACAAAGGAGTAAGGCTTTTATACTCCTGTTAGCCAGGATGGGAGGCAGTGGGTTTTGGCTGTGTGGGGAGTGCTATCTAGGCAACTCCTGCAGGGGAGGGGATATCAGTACCCAGGGTATTCCTCTGAAAGGTGGATTTTAAAGGTGTAAGTCTTTCAAAGCAAACAAGAATAAACTTGGGCAAGGCATGCACAGAGCTAGCCAATGTGTAGTAATCACTGCTGATGCCCCACACAGGAATATGCAGTGTTAATAATAGGAATATGTGTGGGGCACTGGCAGTGAGTCTTGTCAGAAATTCATGTTCTGGAAGGGGTGCTAAGCCTTGAAAATATAGTGTGATATATGCAATAATACATTGATATTGAAGGCACAATATTCAGAAAGGGGATTGGAAAACTCTGGGTGGTAAGCATGAGTGGTCAAGGAACACTTGAGTAAAAAAATGAATAGAAATATTAAATGCTAATCTGCTTGCTACCATAAACTAAATATTAAAAGTGTATTTTTGATCTGATTATCATTTTTTTCTTTAAGGGAGAATTAATATTTCACTCACTACTTAGAGACAGGTTTCTCTTAGTCAGTTTCTTGTGTTTGCTTTTCCAGTCCCACATTGTCCCACTGAAAGAATTAATTATTGTCTTCTAAAACCTATTAGAATTCTGTCTTAGAGAAACCCATTGTCTTGTGTGTCAAATATTTCTACAGTTTTATAAGTTCCTTTTGGCTTTTGCTTCTTCTAGCCTTATTTCCTCATCTTTCCTTCCAAAATATATCTCTCTTACCCAGAGATATGGTGGTTACCATATGGAGCTGTACTCCCATTATCATTCCATCCTCTTCCAGCAGCAAGAAGCCATCTTATTACCTCCTTAATTTTTTTTATCACTCTCTCTAAGTTAACAAGTGTGATTTAATGTCCTAGAATGACCTTTTGGGATTGAATTTCTGACTTCCTGACAAAATTACATCATATAGACCATGATCCCAAAATACAAAGTGATATGCTTTTATCTGGACCTTCCTATTTTCTGTTTCAAGACATCTGACTCAAACAATGAAGTAAAACATATAATCCCAGTTCTGCTGCTTACTCAGTGTCACTTTTAACAATATATTAACCTCTCAAAGTCTTAATTCCCCAATTTAGAAAATAATAGTTCATATCTAAGATGATTGCTGTGTTATAAATGCTCAGTGCAGTGTCTGAGTCATGGTAGGTCTTTAGTAGATGACAATAACTATTAATAACAATAAAAATAATGATACAGTGGCCTTACCTCAAGTTTATTAATGAAGTAGAAACACTACTCTTATAATTTTACTGTTAAATCTTTACATAGGGTTTATACATACAAACATGCATAAAACCTTTAAGTTTTCCTTAAAGATATACCTGTCTTTTATAGATACATATGCATTCTACAGTTTAAATAGTCTTGATTATTTTATTCCTAAAGCTAACACAGCTTAGACCAGTATTTCTCAAACCATGTTAAAAAGTCTCATATATATGTATGTGTGTATGTATGTGAATATATGTATATATATAAAATTTTAGGTTCAGGAGTACATGTGCAGATTTTTTATATAGGTAAATTTTATGTCACAGGGGTTTGGCGTACAGATGATTTCATCACCCAGGTAATAAACACAGTACCCGATGGATTGATAGCTTTTCTATCCTCATCCCCCTTCTATCTTCCACCTTCATGTAAGTTCTGGTGTCTGTTGTTCCCTTCTTTGTGTCCATATATACTCTATAAAAGCAATTATATTAAGTGAAATATTAATGTATGTTCTGGAAGAACACACCAAAATATAACTAAATAAAGTTTTTAAAAATTTTGCAATTACTCTTTTACAATTCAATATTTATATATATGTAAATATATGATAAATACCAGACACATTTACAGGGCTCTTATGATCATAAAATCTCTTATTTAAGAAAGTATTTGTCATTCACAAATCTCATTATAAAGTTAAAGGTAAATTACTTGAAATGTTATGCAAGTATATTTAACTTTTTTATTTATAGACAGTTTGTCTAACTACTTGTCTAATAGCTAATCTATGTTATATGCCTTAATTTATAATTTTACATGCCTTGTCATGTGATTAAATGCTTTTATTAAATGTGAAAAGCAGAATACTGGTCACTTCTCACTTCAAATAAATTTTTGGCATTTGCTTCAATCCAAGAGCACACTGCACATCATGGTTTCCTGACTGTGTTTCATTGATGCATTTTAATTAGAAAAATGTCACACAGTCAACTAAATTTAAATACCCTGGATTAAAAGGGAGAAATTAAGAGGAGATTGTGTTATAGGTGTAATGACAGCAGTAACATTAAGAGACACTTGACTGAATGGCAATAATTCAAGCTACAGGCCTAACATTCCATAAGATGTTGCTTAAATACAGTGCCTTGTTAATTTTGATGTATGAATTCTACTTCATGAATGACAATTTTATTAACCATTTGAATTAGTTAACATAATTAGAATAATCCAATACCATGAACACATTAAATGAATCAAAATAGGTTCTTCAATAAATATGTCCAGACTTTAACATGTCAACCATAAATTATAATATTATTTTATTTTAGTCCTCTAATACCAAAGGACCATATTAAATAAAAGAGTATCAAATTAAACTTAAAAGATATATTCTGTTTTGCTCATTTATCATTCACATGTAATAGATGGCCTTTTGGCTCTTAAAATTATTCACGTTTTTCTCATTTTAAATGCATGTTGTTTTTCCTTTGTAAGGATGTTTGTCTCTTTATTTGTGGAAAGAGCTAAATAAACTATTGTTATACCAGAAAGACAGGCACAGTTCCACAACATCAGATCAGGGTTAAAACTCAGAAGATTGGCACTTGTAGGCATGAGGTTAAGGGTAAGGATGGACTCACTAAATCTTTTTCTATTCATAGCGGCCTGAGTCTTCAAATTCTGTCTTTAGATAACTAAATTTTATTGCATGCTTATTAGATTGCAGTTAGTATTATAAAAGAAGGCCTTTTACATATATAAACTTAATCTTCACTAAAATCTCATGAGATAAAAACTCTAAGACTTTAAAATTATTATTTCCTTGTAACAGATGTGAAAATTATTTATAGTAATGATCTAAAATAATTCTTACCCAAATTCACATTTTCTTTTACTCTTCCCAGCTACAAGTTAGAGTTGGATTATCTAGGTTACGAAGAAAGCAAAGTGATTGTAAAACAAGATTTTATTTCATTCAGCAAAGGAAATTTATTAGCAGGGTGAGACTAGTCAAGTGAATCCTTCATTGAGGTGGTAAAAACAAGAAAAAGGTTTGAAGAAATGATAAAAGGTGGAATAAGCTTGATGACCTTCGGAAGGTGTCCTATTGATTGTTCAGTTGACAAATCAGGTCATGTATTATGTGGTAGTCATAGGTTATATAACATGGTGCCTGTCAATTCTGTAACTAATTAATTGTGTAACCTGTGAAAAACTCTCCAAGTCTCAGTTTCCTATAAAATAACATATGGGTTTAAATTATTTCCAATTCTCTGATTTTTGTTATACTGTGAAGTTAGGCTATCAAAGAGAAACCACACAGATGAACCACAGCCAATCACTCTCTTAAATGTCTAATGCATATTTTGCACAATGCTATGAGGAGCAAAAGAAGAAAGAGAAAGAAAGAAGAAACAGGAGGAGAGAAAAAGGGGAAAGAAGAAGTAGGGAGGAAAAATTCTATTCCTAAGTTTATAATTTAGTTGTCAGAACAAGGGCAAACACAGGTTAAAAATTTTGCAAAAAATTCCTTCATGACAATGAACAAGCCAGGGCGATTTAAAAATTTATATTTGTTCTAATAGCCTTAACCAGGACAAATGACCAGAAAGAGAGTAATGCATATGGTAGTATGTAAAGAAGATTAGACTAGGAGTTGGAAAATTTGGAACAAATTCCAATTGTGTTATATCATCTTTGTTTAATGAAAATGTTAATAATTATTGAGCATCTGTCATGAATTAGTTACCTTAATACTTTATATATTTTAGTAACTCCTCAGTTGTGGTATACCAAAGTTGGAGCATTCAAGTTGTAATGATTAATTGAAAAGCATAACTTATTTCTTCTTGTGCTATGGACTTTTTTATGAGTCCTCATATTCAGGAAGCTGTAGAAGTTGAGTGAGTAGTTATTTAATGATGGCTAGGCAGTTGATTTATTGATGCAATATGATGCTAACTTTCCCTAATTAATTGGGAGAAAAAGTCAATAGAAAGTAACAAAGAAAGCTTCAGTACATTTCTTTGGTGTTCATACTGGCTTTCAATGCTAGTGAATGTTTTGTGCAATTGTTCAAAGTATTATATTATTTGGAAGCATGGAAAAGGGTTTCATGTTTACTTGTTGTTATTTTCCTCAGGAAAATTTCTAGAGCTAGGAATAACTCATAAAATCTTCAACTTATAAAGAATCAGAACACTTGTTAAATGTGCCCTGCCAAACACTCCCTTTAGCAGAAATAGCTCCATTAAGCCAGTATATTTGGCACTTTCTCACCTCATGATGTGTGTGTGTGTGTGTGTGTGTGTGTGTGTGTGTGTGTGTGTTTTAATTTATGAAACCAATTTCAATGATGCATTCCTAAAAAAGCTGGCTATGATCCTCAGTTTTACAGAGAAGAAAAGATGTTTTGAAATAATTTATTATACCACCAAATCTGAATGCCAATGAGCCACAATTTACCAATAACATGCATTATTCTTTTTTAGTATTGCCTTCTTTTGCTTTCAGAAGGCATGTAGGGAAAAGGCGAGAATTAGGAAAATATATATATATTTTTGCCAATCTAGAATTTCTAATCTCCATACACTTTGGCAACCGCTGGGGAACTAAAAGATGTATAATTGAAAAACAAATTAAAATGTTAAATTCAAGGACACGGTGCTTTGAATAAAAGCCTCAGATAATGTGAACTCGATAAGCTCATCAGATATAAATGAAAAATCTGGCGTAAATGATAGATTTCGTGACTTGGAAGACTAAATAAGTTTTAAAATGCATCTAATACTAAGCACCGTTTTAGAGAAGTAATGCATAAACTAAATCATTGACCTGTAGAAATTAAGTAATAATACTTACTATTATTGCACATCATCAATTTATAAGATGTCACATTGTGGTCCTAGAAATTGAAGCTGAAACAAATCTTAAATTCCCTCATTATTAGTTTACTCTTTGATTAGATATTATTACTGGAAGTATCATAAAATGATAGACTTAGAAAGGAGTAAGTAATGGAACTAATTCTCTTGTTTATGTAGGAGGAATATGTAAAGGCAATACAATTGTGATTATCTGAGGTCATATCATTTTTGTTTGTGATCATATGACTTTTACTTGCTCCTTTAAGTGAATTTTAATAGCTTATGAATGTCAAAAGGGAAAACCAATCATCTCTTTACATTAGTACATTTTATTTCATTTACTGATATTATTAAGCCAAATATTAAGATTTTAATACCCTGGTAATGATATTTATATTTTTTCAAGGAATTTTTTTACATTTTGGCATAAGATTTTCATCATACTTTATAAGTACAAGCACTGTTACTATTATCTGAGTCTTATTAATGTTAATTATTTAGAAATAGAGATGACACAAAGAGCTAGGTAACATAGGACAAATAAATTCAACACTAAAACATTTTGAAATGCAAATATTTTAAATAAAATTTTTAATGAATAAAATTATGTATATTCTTTAAATGCTTTTATTAAAAAGTAATTGGCTGATATCCAGCTATCAATTTTTGTTTATAGGCAGTGAATATTAAAGCTGGATTAACATTATGCTGATTTTATTTTTCATTTTCCTTTTAATTGAAAATAAAGTGTGCCACCAGTCAAGGTGAATAATCTCTATAGATATGTACCTGTGTTTTGTGGCTGAATTTATTTATATCCACATTAACTGATTAGCTCCTGCCATGCAGTTCCATATTCATCAATTACATATGAAAATGCCTCATTGTATTTGTCATATATTTATCAGTTTGAATGACAAGATGGCTATTCTAATATGCTTGTATTTTATTGTAGGTAAAATAATGAGCAATCTCTAATTTTTGTAATGCCATGATGAGAAAGATGTTTAAGTTCTATTAAACAGAATTAACCAAAATAAGAGCTTTCCCAAGTAGACACTTGCTTTTGTTTTTTACCTAATTATCTAAATTCAACTGTATAATACATCCTAATTGAATAATGATGGTAATTTCTGTGATAGAGACGAAAAGCACATAAACTTGTCTGAAGTCAGCTTACCATCATAGTATATAGACATGTAAACAAATAATTTTAATATAGTTCAATAATCATAAAACCTAACACTTATTTAGCACTTTGTGTGCCAACTCTATTTTTAATAGTTTTTCCTAATTTACTCCTTCCAATAACCTTTAAGAATGGGTTCTATTATTCTCTCCATTTCACAGAAGAGAAAACAGCAGCCAGACAAGATATGTAACTTGCCTAAGGTCACATAATTAGATACTTGTGGAGCTGATATTCGAAACCAAACAGCCTAAGACTCAGAACAAACAGCAGAGTGTTCAGTTGTAGCAGAGGGATGATGGAAAAAAATGAATAAGAATAGGCTAGGTAAGGGCTGCATAGTGGTGGGAAAGGAAACAGCAGAAGTGAGAGGATGGATGAGAACAGGTAAAGAGCATTCTGGAATGAGATAAGAGACTTAGTGAGGGCAAACAGCTGTGAAACAATGGGTGTGTGGGAGGAAGTAAGCAGGTTCTTCTTATCTCAGCCATATTTTTCAAAGTGAGTCTGCAGACTGTCTGAAGAAACAAATCCTTGGATAGGCATTTTGAAAATACAGATTCCTAGACTGTGATAGACCTACTGACACAGAATCTCTGCAGTGAATTCCCAAATGAGCATTTTAATGGAGCACATTGGATTATTTACTGTACATCAGAAGTTTCAGAAGTTTCAGAAGCCTGTACAAGATTGTAAAGTTCAAGATGAGAAGTGTCAGAAGACACCTTTAACTTGTCTTCTTTCGGATTATGTTATTTCACATAACATTGAGACACTGCATTTCCCCACCCCCAATCATTTCAGTTCACTTTTTTGCTACTTGTATAAATCTTTACCTCTTTAGTGAGTCTTTCAAAAGATATGACCATGTCCAACCCTCATTCATTTAACGTAATGATTCTCAATCCTGTTGACAAGTAGTAACCTGAGGCACTTTTTAATAAAAGGACTATGAAAGGAGAACAATTGATTTGCAGGTATTTTTTTTTTCCTTATGTCTATGCAAAAGACTTTTCACTCTGTACTCTCAGGAATACATGTGTAAGAAGTGTAATATCCATAGGGAGCTTGAAATCTAGAAAGGATATAAGATAGGCACACACACACACACACACACACACACACACACACACACACACACACACAAAATGTAATAAAGTTAAACCATTGTAAGAGTTCCAAAGAGGTGCAGATAATGCATAGGAGTTCAGAGAAATGCAATTTTTACTTAACTGTTGAAATCATTAAAGAAGTTTTAGTGGAGGATTGGGCATTTGAATGTGGTTCTAAATGATGGATGGAATTGTGATATTAAGGTTACTGAAGAACAGCATTTTCAAATGCTTAGGTGGAGAGATCATTATGAATGAAATCTAGTAAGCTTTCATAGTAATTGTGGTTAAAGGGAGTTTTGGAAGACAGCTGACAGTTGTTTATCTTGAGAGGGACTTTTAAGTAGGGGTGATAAGAATTAAAAGAGAAGTTGTTCTCACTTTGATGGTACTGAATGCAAGCCTACAGAATAAGGAATATATTCAATGTTCTGTGTGCGACATTGAAATCCTTAAAGAAAGGAGGAAAATGAATAACCATGTTTCAGAAAGATCTGAAGTCTAGGAGCGAGAAGAATTGGAGCGAAGAGAGACTGAGGTACAGAACCTCTTAAGATAAAATAGAGCAGACAAGGAATATTATGTTTCAAATCCAATTTGTAGTGCAATAGAGAGATGGAAACCCGAGAACGAGAGTTTGCAAAGCATGCCACATTTACAAATTGATCTTTTCCATTCATTTTGACATTATTTCTTTCCAGAAAGTGAATTGTTAACTTTGTCAATTTCTATGATATAAATGATCTAACTATGGCCATTTTTAAACTACCAATGTAATATATTGAACCTGAGTTTGGGACATGATGGCAGGAAAAGTTTTTCTCTGTTAACTTAGATCTGACTTATTCGAGGCTTGTGAATTAACTGACAGTAGACAGGTTAATAGGAGAAAAGTTTATTACACATGAAAAACTACCCAGTAGTGAGGAACTAGAGGTTACAGTTTGTAAACCAACTGAACAAGAAAGGGTTGATCAGAAACCTTGACTCATGCCTGTAACCCCAGCACTTTGGGAGGCTGAGGTGGAAGGACGGCTTGAGACTAGGAGCTTGAGACCAGCCTAGGCAACATAGTGAGACTTCATCTCTACAAATAAAAAAAATTATCCAGGTGTGGTAGTGTGCAGTCTTAGCTGCTTATGACACTGAGGTGGGAGGATCGCTTGAGCTCAGGAGGTTGAGGCTGCAGTGAGCTATGATTCCCGCCACTGCACTCCAGCCTGGGTGAAAGACTGAGACCTATCTCAAAACAACATCCAGGAAGGAATGAAAGAAAGAAAAGGCAGTTTAGCACTTCTATGAAAAAGTGTGGAAGGTCCTTGCTGGGCGCCTTGGCTCACGTCTGTAATTTCAGCCTGTTTTCAGGAGTTCAAGACCAGCCTGGCCAACATGGCAAAACCCCATCTCTACTAAAAATACAAAAAATTAGTCCAGCATGTTGGTACACTCCTGTAATCCCAGCTACTCAGGAGACTGAGGCATGAGAATCGGTTTAACCCGGGAGGCAGAGGTTGCAGTGAGCAGAGATCATGCCATGTAATGGCAGTTGAATCAATTGAATTCATACTTCCCTGTGCTAAGAGTAAGACAGAAACAACAGAAAGTTCAGAGAAGGTAAATGGCAGCCATATTTTGGGTGAGGTTCTGTTTAAGTTTAGAAAATGTTTCTGTCTGTGGTTGCTGATTATTCAGAAGTTTTCAGTTCAAAGTAATTTTTGTACCACTTTGATAGGCTGTTAATCCCTTCAAGAAGAAATGTACAAAATATCCTTAAGGAGCACTGGCAAGGCAGCTCCTGCCTTTCGCTGTATGAATCTTCCATAATCTGTGAGATTGTATCCCCTCAAAATTCATACACTGAAATCTAATCATCAATGTGACCATGGTAGGATGTGGGGCCTTTGAGGGATTATTAAGTCATGAGGTTGGAGCCCTAGTAAATGAGACTAGTGCCCTTATAAAAAAAAACCCTAGAGAGCTGCTTAGTCCCTTCTACCATGTGAGCACACAGCTAGTAGGCACCATCTATAAGCCAGAAAATAGGCCCTTACCAGACATTGAATATGCCAGTGCAATCTGCCTGTGTCTCAATCTTAATCTTCCCAGCCTCCAGAACTGTGAGAAATAAATTTCTGTTGTTTAAAAATTACTTAATTTATGGTATCTTGTTGTAACAACCCTAATGGACTAAGACTGAAAACCACCTCAAATTTCCCTTTTCACATGGTGAATTAAATTCTTTAAAAACAAACAAAGAGGCCTGGCATGGTGGCTCATGCTGTAATCCTAGCACATTGGGAGGTCAAGGCAGGAGGATCTCTTAAGCCCCAAAGTTCAAGACTGAAGTGAGCTATGATTGAGCCGATGCACTCCAGCCTAGGTGACAGAGTGAGACCCTGTCTCTAAAAAGTTAATTAATTAAAATTAAGATTAAAACAAACAAAACAACAAAACTTAAAAATAATCTTAATGGCAGATATCTGTGCAAAATAGAGAGGATGTCTTCAGTAATTAGGATTCAATTATTAGGACTGGAGAGATTCTGGTCAATACCACAGGTTTTCATGATACCTTGAGAGAATTCGGACAAGGACAAAGTACAGAAAGTGAAATAAACTGTTGATTGTCCCCCTAAAGATGAGAGCATATGCAAAACAAAATTTGGACATTGTGTGTAAAGTAAAAGTATATCCTGTCTCTTTATTCTGCTTATTCCCTTACCTGGTTTTCATTGTACATTGATTAACTTTTCCTGGGTATATTTGCCACAGGATATGCTAGAGTTTTTGTCCTTTTCGAGAGAGTTAGTGAAAGAATGAATTTAATGAAGTCATTTTGGCTTCCAAGTAGCATAAGCTCAGTGGTGGATTTTTTAAAGCCACAACTGTCATGTTATGAAGCTTAGAGAAGAGTCAGGTGTCCTTATTCCTCCTCAGAATTTCCTGACCACTGTCTTTTCCTGCTCACCTCATAATTTTTGGCAGGAAGCTCATGCCATCAGACTTTATCACTGGCTACCTCTTAATTGTAGTTTTCAGCCAAATCTCAACACACTCCTGTCTATTCTTTGAAGATTATAGTCCTTACTCATTTTCATTATTTCCAGTGTTGCTTCTAAAATAGTCCTTATTTACACACATAGCTGATCCTTGTCTTACCTTGTATTTTAGCTCCTCGAACTGTTTTTTTTTTTTCAGTAATCTTGTTGTCAGTTCTAGCTCAGCCAGTGTATTCATTCACAGTGTACCTCTAGTATGATATCCATTTGGAATTTCAAACTTAACTTGAATAAGCTGAATTATTGGATTTTTTCACTTCAAATGTGTTCCTTTTGCAGTCTTCCCTATCCCATTAAATTCCTACTGAATCTGTCTATTTACCCAGACAACACCTTGGAAATCATTCTTGTCTTCTCTTTTCTCTCATAGCCCATATCCAAACTGTGAGGAAATTCTATCATTTCAACCTTAAAATATATATACAATATTCAACCAGTTTTTACTGTGTTCACTGCTAAAAACTTTGTCCAAACACCCATTATCTCTCAACCTATCATAATCACTTTGGAGTGGTCTTCCAGCTTCCACACTCACCCTTCTATAGTCTGTTTTTAACGGAGCATTGGCCGTATTTTACTCATCACAAGTGCATTGTGGAATCCAGCCCACACTCAAGGGTGGAGGTGGATGACCTGAGAGTGCAAATACAAGGAGGCAGGGATCATTTGTGAACATGCTAGAAGCCACCCACCTCAGGCAGCACAGCTAATTGTAACGAGTAGGTCTCACTCTCAGAATTTGAGGCTGGAAGCTTCCTAGCAGCACTCTGTAGCAGATGCAGAGCACAACTTTCAGTTTACAAGCTGCCAATATTATCCTAATTACCAAACTTAAAAAACTCCAGAATGGAAAGATACTCTTTCCTTCAAGTTCAGGGCTCTATCAGCCAAATCTGTCAATGAAAAATGGATCTGTATAGTTCAAGGTCAACGAGCAGCACTTTGCACCTCCTGAGGCTCTGTGTTTTAGCTAAAGATACCTGTGGTCTTTGTCTTTTCCGAGGTTGTTGGGACCCAGAGGCTTTGCTGAGACACATACATCTCCTAAGCCATCACTTCAGTCTCACAAGACTGTATAAAAATAGTGCCTTGCCTGAGGGAAAAGGCTCCATAAGCTTCAGACAAACTTCCAGGTTAAACCTTCTTATGATCTGAGGCTTAATGTTCTTGCTCAGACCTTAGCAGTAAAAAGCCAACTATACAATGGCTGAGCAGAACACATGTTCTCTGCGTGTGATCCTGCTGGCAAAAAAAAAGAGGAATGAGCTGAACCAAAAACACTGAGTTCATTCATACCAAATTAATTAGCAAGAAAAGTAATCTTTCTTCGCTAGGGAGAGAGGCTGGGAGTGTAACACTAGTAGAGCTGCTACTACCAGGAATGAGGAATAAGTGTGTTCCCACCCTCCTCAGAACGTCCGAATATTTTCTTTGGTTTATAATTTTATGATGTTTTCTTTACTATGTAAAAAAATCAACATAGTCACTTATGTCAGTCTTTGTCTGTATGATTTATTTATGTTTATGTTCAGAGAAGCCCTCCTCATTCTATTGTAACTGATAAAGGTCACTTAGGTTTTCTTCAAGTGATTCTTGTGGGCTGATTTATATTTAGTATTTTTTTTTTTTTTGAGATGGAGTCTCACTCTGTCGCCCAGGCTGGAATACAGTGGTGCTATATCAGATCACTGCAATCTCCACCTCCTCGGTTCAAGTGATTCTCCTGCCTCAGCCTCTGGAGTAGCTGGGATTATAGTTGCCTGCCACCATGCCCGGCTAAGTTTTGTATTTTCAGTAGAGACGGGGTTTGGTGATCCGCCCATCTCAGACTCCCAAAGTGCTGGGATTACAGGCGTGAGCCCCCATGCCTGGCCTAAGTTTAGTATTTTAATCCACTTAGAGTTTACCGAAATGCAATTTAAGGATCTGATTTTTTCCTCTAAAAGTTAACAAATTGGTAAATCACAACCTATTAAATATCCTGATCAATTTCTCTTTGCCTATTGAAGATATGATAAATTTAGAATCCTCAAACTTCTCAAGTGATAGTAAAAATTAATGCATTAGCTTTGAAAGGAAATTGATAATATATTGAAGCTATTCAATTATGTGCATAGTCTTGACTGAGATTTATAATTCTACAAATGTATTTAAATAAATATTCACATATCTATTTTAAGAATGTCATCACAACATTATACAGAAAAAAATAGAAATGCAAAATATCTAAAATTGGAAGCCTGGCAGGATGAATGAGGTTATTCTTATATGGTGGAAATGTATTCGTTCCTCATAATGTAAACTTAAGAAAAATAGTTCATGTGAGAAAAATCCTGAGAATACAGCTAGATGCAAAGTTTAGGATAGAAATTATTGTATACATTAATTATGCATTAATGATAATTTATATTATCATATTTTAAAATTTTTATTTATTTTTTCTTCAACTTTTAAGTTCAGGAGTACACATGCAGGATGTGCAGGTTTGTTACATAGGTCAACGTGTGCCATGGTGGTTTGTTGCACAGAGCATCCCATTACCTAGGTATTAAGCCCAGGATCCATTAGCTGTTCTTCTTGATGCTCTCCTCTGCCTCAAACCCCCCTCCAAAAGACCCCAGTGTGTGTTGTTCCCCTATATGTCCCTGTGTTCTCATCATTTAGCTCCAACTTAAAAGTGAGAACATGCGGTGTTTGGTTTTCTGTTCCTGCATTAGTTTACTGAAGGTAAAGGCTTTCAGCTCCTTCCATGTCCTGCAAAGGACATCCATTCTTTTTTATGGCTGCATAGTGTTTTATGGTGTGTATGTACCACATTTTCTTTAATCAGTCTATCACTGATGGGCATTTAGGTTGATTCCATGTCTTTACCATTGTGAATAGTGCTGCATTGAACATATGCATGCATGTATCTTTATAAAAAATGATTTCTATTTCTCTGGGTATATACCCAGTAATGGGATTGCTGAGTCAAATGATATTTCTGCCTGTAGGTTTCTGAGGAATTACCAATTGTCTTCCACAGTGGTAGAACTAATTTACATTCCCACCAACAGTGTAAAAATATTCCTTTTTCTCTGCAAACTTTCCAGCATCTGTTGTTTTTTGGCTTTTTAATATCATTCTGACTGATACGAGATAGTACCTCATAGGGGTTTTGATTTGCGTTTCTCCAATGATCAGTGCTGTTGAGATTTTTTGTTTGTTGGCCACATGTATGTCTTCTTTTGAGAAGTGTCTGTTCAGGTCCTTTGCCTGCTTTTTATGGGGTTGTTTGTTCTTTTTTCTTGTAAATTTGTTTAAGCTCCTTCGAGACCCTAGATATTAGACCTTTGTCAGATGGATAGATTGCAAAAATTTTCTTCCATTCTATAGATTATCTCTTCCCTCTGATGATAGTTTATTTTGCTGTGCAGTAGTTCTTTAGTCTAATGAGATTTCATTTGTCAATTTTTGCTTTTGTTACAATTTATTTTGGCTTTTTCCTTATGAAATCTTTGCTCCTGCCTATGTCCTGAATGGTATTGCCCAGATTTTCTTCTAGGGTTTTTATAGTTTTGGGTTTTACATGTGAGTCTTTAATTCCCCTTGAGTTAATTTTTGCATATGGTGGAAGGAAGGGGTCCAGCTTCAATTTTCTGCATATGGCTAGCCAGTTCTCCCAGCACGATTTATTAAATAGGGAGTCCTTTCCCAATTACTTGTTTTTGTCAGTTTTGTCAAAGATCAGATGGTTGTACATGTGCAATCTTATTTCTGAGTTCTCTCTTCTGCTTCATTGGTCTATGTGTCTGTTCTTATACCAATACCATGCTGATTCTGTTACTGTAGGCTTGTAGTATAATTTGAAGTCATGTAGCATGATGCTTTCAGCTTTGTTCTTTTTGCTTAGGATTGTCTTGGCTATTCACACTCTTGTTTGGTTCCATATGAATTTTAAAATCTTTTTTTCTGGTTCTGTGAAGAATGTCAATGGTGGTGGTTTAATGGGAATAGCATTGAATCTATAAATTACTTTGGGCAGTATAGCCATTTAGATATTCATTCTTCTTATCCATTAGCATGGAAGATTTCTCTATTTCTTTATGTCCTCTCTGATTTCTTTGAACAGTTGTCTGTAGTTGCCCTTAAAGAGATCCTTCAGTTCTTTTGTAAGCTCTTTTTCTAGGAATTTTATTCTTTTGGTAGCAATTGTGAATGTGAGTTCATTCATTATTTGGTTTATGTCATCTGCAAGCAAAGATAATTCCTATATTTCTATTTGAATACCTTTTATTTCTTTCTCTTGCCTCATTGTCTTGGCTAGAACTTCCAATACTATGTTAAACAGGAGTTGTGAGAGAGGATATCCTTGCCTTGTGCCAGTTTTCAGGGGGAAAGCTTCCAGCTTTTTCCCATTTAGTATAATATTTTCTGTGGATTTGTCATATGTGGCTTTTATTATTTTGAGGTATGTTCATTCAATACTTAGTTTATTGGGAGTTTTTAACATAAAGAGATGTTGAATTTTATTGAAGGCCTTTTCTGCATCTATTGAGATAATCTTCAGTTTTCTCTTTAGTTCTGTTTATGTATTGAATCATAATTATTGATTTGCTTATTTTGAACCAACCTTGCATCCCAGGAATACAGCCAACTTGGTCATGGTGGATAAGTGTTTTCAGGTGCTGCTGGATTTGTTTTGCAGGTATTTTATTGAGGATCTTTGCACTGATGTTTATCAAAGACACTGGCCTAAAGTTTTCTTTTTTTGTTGTTGTATCTCTACCAAGTTTATGGATGATGTTGGCTTCATAGAATGAGCTAGAGAGAAGTAATGCCTTCTTTTTAATTTTCTGGAATAGTTTCAAAAGATATCATACCAGCTTTTATTTGTACCTCTGGTAGAATTCAGCTGTGAATCTGTCTGGTCCTGGTCCTGGGCTTTTTTTTTTTTTTGTATTTCCATTGGGTCAGTTCTAATATCCCCATTGTTTCTGACTGTGATTATTTGAATCTCATATCTTTTTTCTTCATTAGTCTAGCTGGCAATCTGTCTATTCTATTAATTAAAAAAAAACTCAGCTCCTGGATTTGTTGATTTTTTGAAGCATTTATTGTGTCTCAGTCTCCTTCAGTACAGCTGTGATTTTGGTTATGTCTTGTCTTCGCTAGTCTTGAGAATTGTTTGCTCTTGGTTTTCTAGTTCTTTTACTTGTGATATTAGGTTGTTAACTTGAGATTTTTCTAACCTTTTGATGTGGGCATTTAGGGTTACAAATTTCCTTCTTAACACTGCCTTAGCTATGTTGCAGAGATTCTGATATGTTGTAACTTTGTTCTCTTTCGTTTCAAAGAACTTCTTGATTTCTTCCTTAATTTCATTATTTACCTAAAAGTCATTCAGGAGCAAGTTTCTGAATTTTAACGTAATTGTATGGTTTTGAGTGAATTTCTTAATTTTGATTTCTAGTTTGTGCTATAGTTCAAGAGATTTTTTTTTTAGTGATTTAAATTCTTTTGCATTTGCTGAGTAGTGTTTTACTTCTAATGTTGTGATCAGTTTTAGAGGACGTGTCATGTGGCAGTGAGAAAAATGTATATTCTGTTGTTTGGAAGTGGAGAATTCTGTAGATTTCTATCAGGTTCACTTTTATCCAGAGCTGAGTTCAGGTCCTGAATATCTTTGTTAATTTTCTGTCTCAATGATCTGCCTAATATTGTCAGTGAGGTGTTAAAATCTCCCACTATTATTGTGTAGGAATTGAATTCTTTTCGTAGGTCTGTAAGAGCTTCTTTATGAATCTGGGTGTTCCTGTATTTGGTGCATATATATTTAGGATATTTAGCACTTCTTGTTGAATTGAACTCTTTACCATTATGTAATGTCCTTCTCAGTCTTTTTTTTTTTTTAATCACTGTTGACTTAAGTTCTGTTTTGTCAGAAAGTAGAATTGTAACCCCTGCTTTTTTGTTTTTTTACATTTTCTTGGTAATTTTTTCTCCATCCCTTTATTTTGAGTTTATGTTTGTCTTTGCAAATGAGATGGATCTCTTCAAGACAGCACACTGATGGGTCTTGTTTCTTTATCTAGCTTGCCATTCTATGTCTTTTAATTAGAGCATTTAGCCCATTTACATTTAAGGTTAATACTGTTATGTGTGAATTTGATCCTGTCATGATGATGCTAGCTGGTTGTTTTGCAGACTGGTTTATGTGGTTGCTTCCTAGTGTCACTGTTCTGTGTACTTCAGTGTGTTTATGTAGTGGCTGGTTGTGGGAATTCACTCAGGGTGGTGGCAAAAATATTAAGAGAAAAATAGTAGAGAAAGTTTATAGAATATACTCTCAAACCCTTTTGGAAGGCCTAAGGGTTTTTTCATAGTTTCAGTTGAAGTTTTGGCTGAAGGCAGCCTAAATCCCCTTTACATTTAGTTAATAAGTAAAGCAAATAGCTAGGATATGTTGGGGAGTTTGCCTAACTAACTTGTTTACTCATGTGGTCTTAAAACTAACCATTTAGCCCAATGGTCTTCTCAGGGGGAGGTTGACCAGGGATATTACCATCTAATGATGTTTGCTTTGGGTATCTGAATGTGGCCTTTAATCTTTCTCTACAAGTGTGTTGACTCAAGCCTTTGTGAATTAAATTTTACTAAATAAATGACAGTCTCATTGTCTGTGGAGGACTAACAGTTGCAACTGTTTACAACACTCTTCAGGATGCCTGTAAGCCACTCGGACACCTTCAGCCGAACTGGCAAAGCATAATATCTTTGTGTCAGTGTATTTTATTCATCTGTCACTCAGTCAAGGTCTGCAGGACAAACCCCTGCACATGGTGACTCAAACAGTGGCACCCAAACGTGGGGCAACCCTGACAGCTGGTAACAGTTTTTCCCTTCCATATCATATGCTTCCTTCAGGAGCTCTTGCAAGGCAAGTAGTGGTAGTGATGAATTCCCTAAGTATTTGTCTGAAAAGGATCTTATTTCTCCTTCACTTATGAAGCTTTATTTGGCCAGATATAAAATTCTGTGTTGCAAATTTTTTCCTTAAGAATGTTGAATATTGGCCCCCATTCTCTTCTGGCTTGTAGGGTTTCCACTGAGAGTCCACTTTTAGTCTGATGAGCTTCCCTTTCTAGGTGAACTGGCCCTTCTCTCTGGCTGCCCTTACCCTATATATTTTTTTAAAATTTCAATCTGAGAGAATCTGATGACTGTGTGTCTTGGGGTTGAACTTGTTGTAAAGTATCTTACTGGAGTTCTCTACATTTCCTGAATTTGAATGTTGGCCTGTCTTGCTTGATTGGGGAAGTTCTTCTGGATGCTATCCTGGAGTATGTTTTCCAGCTTCATTCCATTCTCCCCATCTTTTTCAGGTACCCAATCAGTTGTAGGTTCAATCTCTTTATATAATCCCATATTTCTTGGAGGTTTTGTTCATTTCTTTTCATTCTTTTTTCTTTATTCTTGTCTTCCTATCTTATTTCAAAAAGATAGTCTTCAAGCTCTGAAATTCTTTCCTCTGCTTGGTTTATTCTGCTACCTGTGATTGCATTGCAGAGTTCTTGTGTTGTGTTTTTCAGCTCCATCAGACATTCCTCTCTAAGTTCTTCTAAGTCTCTCTTAGTCCCAATGTGAGAACCTGGATATTTCAGTTGAAAATGTTGAATTCACTTGCCTTTTTCATTTTTCTCTGTGAATACCATGGACCACAGCTGCTTCTATTCAGCCATCTTGGGTCTTTTCCTTTCAAATCTTTAAATATCTATTTTTAAATATTTAAAAATATATATTTTATTTGTTATTATCTTTGAATAGTTGGAATTTTCTTCCTTTTTCTATTTATCCATTTATTTCTTTTTCTAGTTTATACATTTAATACTTGCTTGTCTCCCCTGATGAACTGAAGGTAACTGGAGGGAGAGACTATTTTTTTTTTATTAAGCACACATTATACTATCTTGTTTGTTATAGGTTCTCAAGGCTGTCAGTTAAATGTCATTAATAAAACTAGAACACAATTCTGACTGGTTGAACACTGCTGAACATAACAAGAATATTTAATAAGATAAAGGAACAGAAGGATATGAAGATTCAAGTCTTAGACCAAAACATAAAGAGATCTTGCTACAATTGGTTCAGATCTCACTACAGAGATAAGGGGTTAGAGACAGAATTTCTCTCTCTGGGAGAAATTGTGGATTAAAATAGGGACTCAGTCTCCAAGTATCTGTATAGGACCTTTGGAGAAATGCCATATGGACTTAAAGGTTCAAACCTATGAACTCCTGGAATTTTGAAATTAAGTTAGAAACTGCAGTTTTCTTAAATTGAAGCAAAGAAGAGCAAAATAAAACCAATGTGCTTAGTCATTGAGGTAAGCAATACCACTATCAGTAAAAATAATCTGGCTTTAAAAATATTACTAATAAGATTAGCTATTTAACCTCTCAATTACATTGCAGTGTATCTGGCATGAAATAATTGTACTTTTAATAGTAGATTTTTTTGTAAATAAATGGGCTGTTATGAATGTGGTCACCGTGGTGATGGTCAAATGAGAAAGTGCCCCAATTCTAAATGATTTGTATTTATTTATATATTTATGATAACTTGTTATAAGCATCTTTTGAGAGTATCCAGTTACTGTTTCCTACATTTATATGAAAAAAATAAACTTTAATTCTGTAATGTGGGTTCTCAGCGGGTCACCAAAAGGGAAGAACTTAAACAGATGACCAATAATTTTTTTTTCTTTTTTTATTGTACTTTAGGTTCTGGGGTACATGTGCAGATCATGCAGGATTGTTGCATAGGTATATACACGGCAAGGTGGTTTGCTGCCTCCATCCCCTGTCACCTATATCTGGCATTTCTCCCCGTGTTATCCCTCCCCAGCCCCCTGACCAACAGACCCCAGTGTGTGATACTCCCCTCCCTGTGTCCATGTGTTATCATTGTCCAACACCCGCCTATGAGTGAGAACACACTCTGTTCTTGTGTCAGTTTGCTGAGAATGATGGTTTCCAGATTCATCCATGTCCCTACAAAGGACACAAACTCATCCTTTTTTATTGCTGCATAGTATTCTATGGTGTATATATGCCACATTTTCCTTTTCCAGTTTATCATTGATGGGCATTTGGATTGGTTCTAGGTCTTTGCTATTGTAAACAGTGCTGCAATGAACATACCTGTGCATGTGTCTTTATAATAGAACAACTTATAACCCTTTGGGTAAATAGTAATGGGATTGCTGGGTCAAACAGAATTTCTCTTTCTAGGCTCTTGAGGAATCGCCACACTGTCTCCCACAATGGTCGAACTAATTTACACTCCCACCAACAGTGTAAAAGTGCATCTGTTGTCTCCAAATTTTTTAAAGATTGCCATTCTAACTGGCATGAGATGGTATCTCAACGTGGTTTTGATTTGCATTTTTCTAATGACAAGTGATGATGAGCATTTGTCATGTGTTTGTTGGTCTCATAAATGTCTTCTTTTGAAAAATGTCTGTTTACTTCCTTTGCCCACTTTTGAATGGGTTTTTTTTTTCTTGTAAATCTGATTTAGTTCTTTGTAGATTGTGGGTATTAGCCCTTTGTCAGATGGGTAGATTGCGAAAATTTTTTTCCAATCTGTTGGTTGCTGGTTCACTCTAATGATTGTTTCTTTTGCTGTACAGAAGCTCATTAGTCTAATTAGATCCCATTTGTCTATTCTGGATTTGTTGCCAATATTTTTGGTGTTTAAGTCTTGAAGTCCTTGCTTATGCCTATGTCCTGAATGGTTTTGCCTAGATTTTCTTCTAGGATTTTTATGGTATTAGGTCTTATGTTTAAGTCTTTAATCCATCTGGAGTTAATTTTAGTGTAAGGTGTTAGGAAGGGGTCCAGTTTCTCCTTTCTGCACATGGCTAGTCAGTTTCCCCAACACCATTTATTAAATAGGGAATCCTTTCCTTATTGATTGTTTTTGTCAGGTTTGTCAAAGATCAGATGGTTGTAGAAGTGTGGCATTTCTTCCAAGGCCTTTGTCCTGTTGCATTGGTCTATGTCTCTGTTTTGGTACCAGTACCATGCTGTTTTGATTACTATAGCCTTATAACATAGTTTGAAGTCAGGTAGCATGATGCCTCCAGCCTTGTTCTTTTTGCTTAGGATTGTATTGGCTATGCAGGCTCTCTTTTGGTTCCATATGAAGCTTAAGGTGTTTTTTTCTAGTTCTGTGTAGGTCATTGGTAGCTTGATGGAGATAGCACTGAATCTATAAATTACTTTGGGCAGTATGGCCATTTTCACCATATTGATTCTTCCTAACCATGAGCGTGGAATGTTTTTCCATCTTGTTGTGTCCTTTTTTATTTCCTTGAGCAGTGGTTTGTAGTTCTCCTTGGAGAGGTCCTTTACATCCTTTGTTAGTTGTATTCCTAGGTATTTTATTCTCTTTATAGCAATCGTCAATGTGAGTTCACTCCTGATTTGGCTCTCTGTTAGTCTGTTATTGGTATATAGGAATGCTTGTGATTTTTGCACATTGATTTTGTATCCTGAGATTTTGCTGAAGTTGTTTATCAGTTTAAGGAGATTTTGGGCTGAGATGATGGGGTCATCTAAATATACAATCATGTCGTTTGCAAATAGAGACAATTTGACTTCCTCCTTTCCTAATTGAATACTCTTTATTTCTTTTTCTTGCCTGATTGCTCTGGCTAGAACTTCCAATACTATATTGAATAGGAGTGGTGAGAGAGGGCATCTTTGTCTAGTGCCAGATTTCAAAGGCAAGGCTTCTAATTTTTTCCCATTCAGTATGGTATTGGCTGTGGGTTTGTCATATATAGCTTTTATTATTTTGAGATAGGTTCCATCCATACCTAGTTATTGAGAGTTTTTAGCATAAAGTGCTGTTGAATTTTGTTGAAGGCTTTCTCTGCATCTATTGAGATAATCATGTGGTTTTTGTCTTTAGTTCTGTTTATGTGGTGGATTATGTTTACAGACTTGCATATATTGAACCAGACTTTCACCCCTGGAATGATGCCTACTTGATTGTAAGGGATAAGCTTCTGGATGTGCTGTTGCAATCGGTTTGCCAGTATTTTATTGAAGATTTTTGTATGTTCATCATGGATATTGGCTTGAAGTTTTCTTTTTTAGTTGAATCTAAGAAATTTTCTTTAAGGCTAAATTCTATGGTCTTTCTGTGGGCTTCAGTAGCCTCTGTGTTTCACTAAATGGACCTGAAGTAACTTGTTTCTCTTCCAAAATCACACATTACACTGTGAGTTCATTGAGAATAGAAAATGTTTCTGACGTCACCATTTCCTTTCTTAATGCCTAACATAATGACAGGCTCATTGTAAACATCAAAACATATTCACTGGTGAACTGACTCATGAGATAAAGCTATCCTAGAAGACAAGTGATAAAAATAATCCCATCGTGTCCTCAAATATGGATAGGCTCATATCTGTGGTACACAATTGCTTTATAAGCTACTTTAGAGTCTATGGTTCTAATACCAATTACAAAACCTGATATCTTTGGACTACTGTAGGGTACTTCTAACTCTGTAAGTGGAGACATTCATTAAGATAGAGACATTACTTAATATGTGTACTTATTGGAACTAGTGAGAGTAAGCCATACAGGTATACTTCTGATAACTCTAGTTCTAATTAAAACTATAATGGTTTCCCAAGCAGATTAGTAAAGGACTTTGAAAGTATCAATGAGAGGACAAGCAGGTTATCACTTTATTTGACCACCTAGTTCATAGACACAGATCCAATTTGTCTTAATTGGCCTATTTGGCCTAATATTATTACCATTTAATCACAAATAACTTCAGATATTGGTTGACCTCATAATTAATACCTAGATTTAAATCCAAAATGTCATGCTCACTTGTTTACTTATTTTTATTTATACTAGGAATCCTTGTTCTAGAATAGCAAGAAGCACAGCTATATTTGTTCTTTAACAACTTACTTAAAGAACACTTGATTTTACTGTTGCCATTATTTATCTTTGTCTCTCCTCCCTGGGCTGCTGCTGTTAAAATTAATTTGCATTTCAGACCTCAGGATTTTATATTGCTATTAGAGTTATGAAATGTTTTTACTCAGCACAACTAAGAACTGATGTTTTACCTCCCACTAATGGACCTTTAATTAGGCACTGTAATGAACCATTCTGTCATTCCTTCTTTTATAGAAAGAAGATTTTGTATATGCAAGATACAATTTTGACAGAACACCAGGTCTACTGAACCTTGTCGGCTTACATCTAATAGATCCTAAATTTATTATGCTTTTGTCAGGTGTTGAATTTGTCATTTTAATGACACTGTTCACAGACTTACTATGCTGGCAAAAAAACAGCATCACCATACTGCAAGAATGTTTGTTGACATCTTGATCAACAACTCCTGGGGTCCAATTCTGACTATAATATTACTACTTCGGGACCTTCAGCAAGTTATTTAACCTCTGTCTAAGGATTAATTGGTTAATTTTAATAAGTGCTTTGCAGTAAAAGGTGGGAAGAGCTCTGACTACTAATTGTAATAATAAAATTATAATGCAGCTCTTTATAAACATTAGGCTACCTCAGACTGTGGTTTTATTAAGTTGTCAATTAAAACATAAGCTAACTAAATTTATTCTTTGGAAGGATCCAATCTGCTATACAAACTATGGCCAGGTAGTATTTTTAAACTTAGTTTAAAAAGAATTTTAAGAATACTGTTGTTTCAACTAAAGACATGGGGGGAAAATGACACATTCTATGATGCTCTACCAATTGGGAACCAAAAGACGGAGGAGAAAATATAAGCTCCAGCTGAACCACATATGGATACAAGATGGTTGAACACTCATTAAATGTAATTTTACATTGAATTTAAATTGATTTTAAATTGATCTTTTGTTAACATTTATTCAAATTATTTTTATTTATTTGTGTGATTTTTTTTTTGTTCTTTTTTTCATTTGGCAAGTGCCATTGTTGGTTGTAGTCTCAAAAGGATCCCAGACAAGTAATAGGAATGTACATAATCAACAAAAATACTAGGTAAAAATGATCAGAATCAGAAGAGGCAGATGAGTTTGATTCAAACTGAGAATTTCAACAATTTCAAAAAGAAAATGGTGTTCAGGCTGGGCAGAGTCACAGTGTCACAGAAGCTGGCTCTCTATAGGGAAGGGCAAGTGGTGTGGTTTCACTAGAGTAAAAGAGAGACTGCAGACTTAGGATGGATAGTAACAGGGGTCTTCATTAAGTGGGATAGTAGTGTTTCCTTCAATTGCATGGAATCATTTGGAGTCATGACAATGGTGGAACAGAAGAGAAAAAAACAAACAAACATGAGTTAGTGGATGGAAGTTGTGTCAGGATATTCTGCTGTGCTGAAAGAAGGGGAATGAGAGTGTCAAGAATGTGAACAATGCCTGAGGCAGGATAATGTAGTTTTACAAAATAACATAGAGATGTATGGGTGTCACTGGAGTGTATTCTCAAATAAATTTCTGGCCTATGAGGCACATCATTTAAGAAATAAGGTAGGCAATGTGAAAAGAAACATTGGCTTAGGATAGGGGCATCTACTTATGTCAAGAAGTGGTTACCCTAATACGAGAAGAATAAACATTTGGAAAAGAAATCAACAACTTAAAAGTAAATGTTTTCTTGCTTCTGCAGAAGTAGCCCCTCTGTACCATCAGAGGCAAGATATTAACTATTACACTTGACTCTCAAATAAGCCAATAGTTATAGCTTGACTCTGTGCTGCTCCATGTAGTTCCTAAAATGACCGAAGACCTAAGTCACTCTCTATAAAAACTCAATGATATTTAATGTAACTTTTGAGAGTGTGACCTGAACTCTGAAGCTAGATTGCCTGTTTAGAATCTTGGCTCTCACAAATGCTAAATTGGTGATATTCAGAGGCCTATTTAGTTTTTCCTGGTGTCCTCTTCGTAAATGAGAGTAAAAACAATATCGAGTTTATTGGCAAGATTAAATGAATTAATAAAACTAATGCAAAAAAAGGAATTAATTACAAGTGTCCTTGGACGTAGAAAAACCTCAATGAATGTGACTGTGATGGAAAGCAATTTTATTGTGAATAAAATGTACGACTATGACTGGCTTTTTGAGAATGGATAGTAAGGGGCAAAGAAAGGGAGCATGGAGATCTATTAGTAATAATCCAGGCAAGAGATACTGGTAGAATGGAGTGGTGAGAAGTGTTCAGGTGCTGAGTATATTTAAAGGTAAAACTGGGGGTGAAAATAGGAGGTAAAAGAAAAAAGGGGTCAAAAAATTCTTTTTTTTTTTTGTCCTGGGCTGTGATTACGGTTTCTTTTAAAGAGATAGAAAGACTATAGTACAGATTGAGCATCCCGAATTGGAAAGTCTGAAATGTGAAATATTCCAATATCCAACACTTCTGAAAACCAACATGATACCACAAGTGGGAAATTTCACACCTGACCTCCTGTAATGAGGGCAGAAAATTAGTAAAAAATACCTATAAAATTACCTTCAGGCAATGAGCATAAAGTGTTTATAAAACAAAAATTTTGTATTAGACTTTTGTTACATCCCAAAGATGGCTCATTATACATAGGGACATATTCTAAAATTAAAAAAAAATCTGAAATCCAAAATACTTCTGGTCTCAAGCATTTCAGATAAGGGATACTCAACTTATTAAAAAATCTTGGGGTAAAAACAAATCAGTTTAATTTACAGCTATAACAAGCTGTCAAATAGACAACTGTTAAATAGACAATTCCAACCTATCTCCTGGAATTCATGCAATTGGGTGAAATTGCCAAGGCAGTAGGTCTCAATCTTGGTTGCATATGTGAAATATCTGAAAGATTTAAATAACATAGATAATCCAACACAGGCTAATAGAATCAAAATCTTTGTAGATGATGTTTTAAGGAGTAAATGACTAACTACTAAAAATAGATGTGAAATAAGACTTGAGGCCTGTTTATTACATATGGCAATACTGAGGACATTAAATAAAATCAATTAATTTGACTTTCATGAAACATAGCTCCGCAGAACAGTTGAAGACAAAAACTTGACAGAGGTGATATCAAAGGAAATATATAAACAGAAAAATTGTGGAGAACAACAATATTTTCAAGTAATGCTTCTGTTAACAGAGAGAGAGAGAGAGAGAGAGCAGGAAAATAAGATTATTTTAAGAAAGAGATGGCACAAGTAAAGGTTTTTCCAGAAAGAACTTGGCAGACAAGAAAATATTCACGAAGCAGGAGAAAGAGGGGACAATTGTGGGAGATTTGTTCATGAGTGGCCAAGAGGATTCAGTACATGAGATGGATAGCACAGTATTAGATGTAGCATGGGGTTCCTAGTAATAAGGAGAAAAATGAGTACATGGGCATAGGAGAAAGCAGCTCAGGGGACGTGCTACTGCAAGTTTGTGGCAGCTCTCTTTAGATGAGTTCTATTTGTATCAATGAAATATAAAGCAAGTTTCTCAGTTGAGGGTAGAGTCGGGGAGAAAGCATTGAAGGTTTCAGGAGAAGGAGAAGGTGTGATGTAGACATCTAGGGGAGTGGGAGACTACATGGATTAGGGAACTACACAGAAAGCCTTAGTAAGTGCCCATTTGAAATTAGTGATCAAACTGAAATGAGACCAACCAATAAAATTATGTGTGTTTCTTCAATTGCATTCATCTATTGGATGCCAATTCAGGAGAGATGAAGAATTGAATTTAACCACAGTTAAGGTTATCCAAGAAGTGCAAAAGAGGGAAAGAGAGAGCAAGGGAGCTGAGGGTGTACACAGGGGATGGTTATAGTAATGGACCATGGAATCAAAGCTGAGGGAAGAAGAAAGATAAAATCTTTACAACAAGAGAAAGATGAGGAATGTGTAAAAAATTGTTGGAGTGACAGAGACTGAACCTGAAAAATAGGGGACAGCTAAAATTAAGATAATGGAAGGAGTGGGTATATGAAATCAGAAGATTAATGTAAACATCAAAGCATGCTGCCAAGCTGGCCTCTGGGTGCTGCTTTTACTTACAGTACTGACATCTGTCTCCGGTGTATTCTGGCTGGCAGTGGCAGTAAGGCTGGTTTCCAGCAGTCACAATGCAGGTTCCTCCATTTTGACAAAAATCCTCACAGACTGTCTTACCACAGTTGGGCCCAGTGAAACCAAGTGCACAGCTGCAGGTGGGTCTCCCTGTTGGAAAAAATAAGTAACAAAAAGAAAATTACTCGACTGAAATACTTTATTTTCAAGGGATGTAAATTGAGAAGTTAGGTTTCTGGTCAAGTTCTGTCCATGATTTGCTCTGTGACTTTAGGCAGTAACAAGACTTCATTGGGTCTCAGCTTTTCATATATTCAAGAAAGTCTAGATTAGAAGATATCCAAGGTTCAATTCAATAAAATAATCAAAGATCATTTTATAAATAATTATACTTGTATGCATGTATTGTATACTTAAAATACTTCTTATTTTCACTGTGTTCTCGTGTCCATTTCGGCCCTCCAATTATTTTTGTTCTACTCATATGTGGTAATACAGATTATATTTCCATTAGAACCTAAAACATAATTTCCCATTGTTCAATCATCATCTACCAACCACCACTGAATCTACATAAAACATTAGCTTACACATTACAAATAAATCTTGTAATAAGTTTAAAGTAGACATGTAATTTGTAATAATTACATTTTGTAACATTAGCTATTTTATTTGACTTAAATACACATACTACATTTAGTACATAAGTCCTTACAAAGTCTTATTTTGTCTAATTTTGATATTGTTATTCATGAGAATGGACTGTTACTTGTAGTCTAGTAAATAATAAGATGACTTAGAAGTTGAACGTGAACAGCATGTAAGACCAAATATGACAGATCATCTGAGTATTTTTCTTTATTTTCTCTGTGGAGACATCAGGATGAAAGGCAAACAATACTGTATGGTGTTTAGAACATAACACAGTTACTTCTTGTGTATTAAGAATAAGTCTCTCTAACTGCTCAGGCTGTCAAGGACTGAGAGAAAATGAAATATTGAACTAGCTCTGTAGGAAAGGAGAAGAAAAAAGAAAACAAAACTAATGGATATCATGTAAATGGTAAAACAGTAAGTTTCAAAGTTTGCAAAAATGTAAAGCAACAACATGAAAGAGTATAAGAAAGAGATTTAGTTATAGATTTCAGTTAGCTAAGACTCAGACAATATCACTCAGTTGACTAGCATTAGAGAATATTCAAGCCATCTATCTCCTATTTTTGTAGACTTACAAAATATTCATGCCATTTCTCTGTCATCTTTGTAGATATAGAAGTATAATTAAACTGGTTAGAGAACTGCATGAGTGTAACTCTTACTAAGACTTGAAGTGTGAAAATGATATAATTGTTCTCTATTGCTATAGATAATATATTGAAGAAGTCTAAATCTTTTGAGAAACATTTCTGACTGTATGCAATACTTCCAAATAAAATTCACATACATTTCAAGAAAAGTAGTAAATTGAGGCTCCATAACTTATTAACTTTACTTTGAAAGGACTCTACATGCTCAAAAATGCTAAAAAGTGTTGCTCTAAATGAACAAATTAATATATATTTTTATTGTGAGTAATATTGCATTAAAACTTAGCATTTATGAATGTTATTAGTTTGGTGGCAGATAAATCCCTATTAATGGCCAGAGAAACAAGCTAAATTTTATAAACATTAAAAGCTGTGTAACCTCATATATTTGTTGCCAGAAATTGTTCACTAACTTTTAGTAGATATTTTCCTTAAAATGGCAATAATTTTTCTAGCTGTTGTTGACATAGAAACAAAATATTTTCATTGGCATAAAGGCACAGACAACAGAACAAATAGTGGTAGTAGATGAAGAGGTTAATAATTGTTGGAGGAAGTTTAATGAAAACAAGAGCCCATAACAACAGAAGCAATTCTTCAATTACAGTCCGTAGATGAGTTACAGAGATATAGGACAAGTAAATAGCAATAAAAATCACCATGAGCAAAACATGAAATAAACAGTGCATAAAGTACAAAAATGTTAAAAAACATTAGAACAATCTGAAAACGTGCCACACAGACATATGATGTGATCACTCTGGATTCATTGTTTCCTATATGTGTTTTTCTTTTTTTGTTTAAATTAAGGGTAGAAAAAGAAGGAAAATGATAAAAGCTTGAAAGAAATAGATGCTACCTGCTGAGGTACTTGAAAATTCTTCTATCCTAGTCACTCAGAGAAATGACACTGAGCTTCCACGGTTTTGTCTCATTTACAGCTGTTTTTGAAACTACAACAGAGTGACCAGGGTGTCAGCAGCTAGCATGTGCCTTGGATCATTCAGAGTCCAGCTGAATTATTTTTAAAAGTTCCTATTTCTCTTCCTTTGAAGAACAGATTTCTTTTTAACAAGTAGAAATCTTCATATTCAGGAGAATATTATCTAACTGAAACTGTTTGGTGATACAGCTGATCTTTTGTTTGCTGAAGGGAAATGAACCATCTGTTGCAGAATTGTATAATGGGCTCCATTTGCTATTTTCAAGACTCTCTCTAGGTGCTCCCTAACAAGTTGCATTGGATTCATTTACAAAGATTTTTTAGGTAGCAGAATTTGATTTTGATATTCAAAAAAGAAACAGTCCTGTTACAATGATTAAGATACAGATTTATAGCAGTGATGCATCCAGGGAGCTCGGGAGTTGACAGCCTACAAGAGTAGCACAATCTGAAAGAGCACCAGTTGACCTGAGGAAAGAGGGGGAGGAACTGTTTCCAGACTCTAAATCAGTCTCGTTTCTACAGCATCCTTAGCTCAGACACTAAGGTACTAGATACTAAGATATTCAGACTGTCTAGATTCTTAGCCTATGGGTGTCAATTACTGTTTGTCGGACCATGGGGAATTATCTGTTTGTTTCCCTGTCTATAAAATTGACACAATAATGGTACCCACCTCATGGAGTTGTTGGAGAAAATCATGCAGAATAAATTAGACAACACATGCAAAGCTTTTCTAACTGTACCAGTCACATAGAAAGCACACCATTATATTTTAGCTCTGATTATTACTATTATTTCTATTGAGTGAGATTCACTTTTTTAGGTAGAACTTATTCTGTGGTTGTGTCTACCAAGGCACTTAACAGTTTAAGGAAATCATTCTGAAACTTTTATTAAATGATATATTTGTCTCCATGGTTTGAGATAAAATTAAATTTGAATTTACTTTTATGGTAGTGATGGGCTAGAGCTGAAAATCTCCATCAACTTTACTCTCAGGCTCTAACATTTTCAAATTTTGAAGGATGGGTCTTTCTTTCCCCTTTAGCTTCTAAACCTGCTTAATTCTACCTTTCCAAAAAAAATAACATATGTACTACAATAGCAAACAAACCGAAAAGCAAATCTAATATCTGCCAAGTCCATCTATTTGTGCAAAATTTTAATTTTGGTACATCCTTGAGCTTCTTTAAAAGACAATTATACTCCCTGCTCCCAATTTGATCAATATGTAACAGAGTAAAACATTCAATCATAAAGTCACTGAATCCTTCACTGAAGATACAGTTTTTATTTTTTTAATATAAATAATAATGTGTCTTAATATGTTGCTTCTCTTTGTGCTCTCAGAAAACAGGCCAGAACCCTCAATATGAATGTATTGCTCATATAAATTGATTTTAATTCTTTGGTGGTAAGAAAAGTTTAAGAATAATGTGTGGTGCTGCTTATATGTATATGTATATATATGCACATATATATGTATATATATTCTGTAGTTTATATACATTCTGTAGTTTATATATATATATAAAGTACGGAGAAATATATATATATAGTACAGAATATATATATAATACATATATATATATATATATAAAGTACAGAGAAAACCAAAGTGCATTAGTATATATATATGAATATACTACTATATATATATATATGCAATAGTGTATATATATACACATACATGGACCCTATTTTAAAACTCACCTCTAATCATTTCCTCACTGAATCCACTGATTTCTTCTCAATCACAATCTTCTTCAAATTTTATCTTTAATTATACAATGTTTACCAATACCTTTACCTGGAAGATCTTTCTCCAGTGGCTTCTGAAACACTAGCTTTATTGATTTCTCTTTTTTTCTGACTGCCTTTTTGTACAATTGCCTTTATGTTTTCTCTCTCTGTCTCTCAAAAATTGTTCTTCCAAACTTCTTTCTGGTCATATTACCCAATTTTATGGCTTAAATATTTATCTCTCTATCTAAATGCCTCTGTCCCAATTTTCTGATTCTGGGCTCATTCTTCTTCCTAAACTTCAGACCTTCAATTTTACCGACTCCTCCCACTCCCTAAAGGAGTAAACTCTGTCCTCTTTTAACCTTTGTCCTCAATGGCATACACACTTTCACTAGACTGTTGCTACTTTTAGTGTTAGGGCTACTTCATATTCAAATTTCACTCTGTTAGCAAAGTGCCTTGCTAGATGTTTACTATGGTAGTTCGTTTTATGTGTCAACTATCCTGAGTGCAGGGATGACAAAGTGGCTAGTAAATTATTACTTCTGATTGTGTCTGTAAAGGTGCTTTTGGAGGATACTGGCATTGGAATCAGTAGACCAAGTAAGGAAGACCTTTCCTCACCAGTGTAGGTGGGCATCATCTAATTCACTGAAGGCCAAAATGGAATGAAAGGTAGAGGAAAAGTGAATTCTCTTTCTTGAGCTGGAACCTCTATCTTCTCCTGGCTGTGGACATCAGAGCTCTTCGTTCGTGAGCATTCAGACTGGAAGACTTAAACTAGAATTCTTTCCTCCTCCCACCCAGTTGCTCAGGTCAACGGCTTTAGACTGAGAGTTAAACAACTGGTTCCCTTAGTTCTCAGATTTTTGAACTTGGACTGAGACACACCACCGTCTTTGCTGGTCCTTGAGTGTGTAGACAATATACCCTTGGACTCCTCAGGCTCCATAAGCACATGTACCAATTCTCATTATAATCTCCTTGATGTATATATATGGACATACACACACATACACACATATATATCATATTGGTTCTTTTTCTTTGGATGATACAAACACATATGCACACAATAAACGGAGATTAATTCTATTTACTTATACTACTGTTCTTCATAGATAGCAATTCTCTGCATCTATCTTCTAAAACGTTCCAGCAAGTGTTCATACCACAAAATCATAATAATAAACTCTTATAATTTCACTTGATAACAAATAACACCTAATGTCAAATATGGTGAAGATGTAACTAAAATCACTAATCATCTATACACAATAATAAATATTATTAAGGACTATATTTTTATTTAAACATTGTATTGCTCATAAGAAAAATGGAAATATCTTGGAATCTCATAGAGTTCTTTAAATTTCACTTATATCAGATGCCCCTTACATAGCAAATCTGTCTCAGTAAAAATAGCTGATTATAAAGTATTTCATCACTAATATTTAAAGGAACAATATCAATGTGGTGCAGTGAACAAGTACAAATTTGATTACCACAAAGGAATGCTAGCAAAAGTAATTCCTTCTGAGTTTTCTGTGAGATGCTGACTGCTTATTATTTCTGTGCAGTAGATACATGCTACTGAGCATTATTAGGCTGCTTTCTTTTTAAGTCAATTTTGAATTCATACTCATTTGTCTATGTGAAACATGACACTTACCTCCATTTAACTTGGTCCTGGTTGGTCAGTCTGGTGCTTTCAAATTTTGTCTTTGAGTATAATGTTTTATTCCTACTAGTTTTATGTGTATACATGATTCTTTAGTTCATTTGGTCTGATAAAAACATTGAGTGTAAGGAATAACAGTATTTAAGTGACACTTACACTGCAGAGCATATTTATAAATGTTTATGTTTAATGCCCTTCTATGAAAATACTATCAAAACGTAATATAATATTTACTCAAAACATTTTAACTATTTGGACAGTAGTCACATTCCTGTCCCTTTATATAGCATAGACATCATAAACTGAGACAAAGTACCACCGTGTCACCCAGTTAGTTACAGGATTGCAATTGAAAAGCCTATCTGGTGACCTCTTGTCCTCAAGATTACTCTCCTTTGTGAATCTGTCTTGACTTCAGATCTCTATTCAAGTAATAAAAGTTCTGAATGCTTTTAATAAAAATGCTAGTCTTTTCAATAACGAGATTTGACATTCTGCTCTTCTACTTAATGTAATGTTTTCCTGGTCTTAAAGTGAGTGTCCATTTATAAGTAATTTTAGTAAGTTGACTATAGCTGTCAGGTTTTCTTAAGTATCACAAAGATTACACAGGACTATTCAGTAAAGCCTGACAAAGGAAAGGAAGAATGGTAGGTTTTACCTAGCTCTCTCTCGGGTACTTCTTAATATATTCTGAAATGCTTCAAATTATAGGTCACAATTTATTTATACTTCTGGAAGGTTTATTTTCAGCCAGCACTGTGGAAATAAGACTGAAGCATTTTTGTCTTTTCTGTGAATATAAGCAAGCTAACTTAAGCCTTCTAACATTAGCCCAGAGAGCCATAAGATTGAATAGTTTAGTATTGCTCTCACCATATGTTCCAAACGAATCACTAACTGTGACTCATGAAGCCAGGAGCAAAATTAGACAGAACCTTACTTTTATTCTCTCACAGGTATCTTACTAAGATTCAAAGAGAGAGAACAGTGTCTGGCACTCAGTAAGCAACCAATAAAAATAATCATAATACTGACAATATTTTAATTTCTAAATTAATAATTTTTCTAATAATTATTTTTGTTATTTTAATTTTCAATAATAACAGTAAATACATATTAATTGTGGGTTATCTGGAAAATACAAAAGTACAAAGATGATCTATGTATACATATTTTCTCTACTAGGCTCATATTATACAGCAGTTGCCTATCCTGTTCTTTTTCAAGTTTCTATCTTCAAATTTATAACACTACAAATAATACAACTGAATGTTCTTACATCTAAATTTTATTCTTTTTTATTACTATATAATCCTTGGGACACATTTCAAAAAGTGTTAATATTTAGTAAAAGGACATTGACAACTTTTTAAACTCTTGCTATTTCAAAATTGCTTGCTGCAAAGTTTGTAACATTATCATTTTCTTCTGGTAATGATTTGTAAATGCTGGTTTCATCCATGTCTGACTGGTCTCCTCTTGCACTTTCTGCTCCTTAAACTTTTGTATACATGTGTGAGACTTACCTTTTGCCACTTTCTTATTATGCTTTCTTTGTTTATTTTTACTTGCTTTGTTAGGGTTATAATTTCCTATATCTCATACTTGTTAAATTATATTCTCCCTTTTGTGTATACAATTTTAACATCATTAGTTATTTCTCTGCAAATGACCATATTGTCCAAAACAATCTACAGATTCAATGCAATTTCTATCAAAATACCAAAATCATTTTTCCTATAATTAGAAAAAACACTCCTAAAATTCATATGGAACAAAAAAGAGCCTGAATAGCCAAAGTAATTATAAGCAAAAAGAAACTGGAAGCATTATATTACCTGATTTCAAATTATAGCACAAGGCTATAGTAACCAAAACAGCATGGTATGGTCTGAAAATAGACACAAGGATCAGTGGAACAGAATAGAGAACCCAGAAATAAAGCCACATGCTTACAGCCAACTGATCTTTGACAAAGTAAACAGAAACATACAGTGAGGAAAGGACACCCTATTCAATAAATGGTGCTGGGAAAATTGGATTGCCTCATGTAGAAGAATGAAACTAGAGCCCTAACTCTCACCATATACAAAAACAAACTCAAGATGAATTAAAAACTTACATGTAAAAACTGAAACTATAAAAAATGCTAGAAGAAAACCTAGAAAAAACTTTCCTGGACCCTGGCCTAAGCAAAAAAATTCATGACTAATACTTCAAAAGCAAAGGCATCATAAACAAAAGTAGACAAATGGGACTTAATTAGATAAAATACTTCTGCACAGAAAAAGAAATAATCAACATACTGAACAGACAACCTGAAGAATGGGGGAAATTACTCACAAATTCTGCATCTGACACAGGGCTAATATCTAGAATCGAAAAGGAACTTGAACAATTCAACTATAACAAAAAAACCCAAATAACCCTATTTAAAGACACTTTTCAAAAGAAAGCATACAATGGCCAACAAGTATATAAAAAAGTCAAAATAAACGTCAGAACAATGCCAATAAATAAAAATCACAATGAGATACCATCTTACACCAGTTAGAATGGCTACTATTAAAAAGCCAAAAAATAACAGATGGTGAGGATGTAGTGACAAGGGAACAGTTACACACTGTGGGTGGGAATGTAAATTAATACAGCCTCTATGGAAAACAGCATGGACATTTCGCAAATAACTAAAAATAGAAGTACCATTTGATACAGCAATAACACTACTGAGTATATTCACCTAAAAGGAAAAATATCATTATATCAAAAAGATACTGCACATGTATGTTTATAACAGCACTATTCACAATAGCAAAAATATAGAATCAACCTATGTGTCCAACAATGAATGACTGGATAAAGAAAATATGACACACACACACACACACACACACACACACACACACACACACACACCATGGGATACTACTTAGCCATAGAAAATAATAAAATATTTTTTTGTAGTAACATGGGTGAAACTGAAGGCCATTATCTCGAGCAAAACATCTTGGAAAGTCAATTACATGTTCTTATTCCTCTAAGTAGAAGCTAAATAATGTGCACACGTGAACAGAGTGTGAGATAATAGACATTGGAGAATTGGAAGTGGGGAGAAGAGTAAAGGATGAGAAATTGCTTAATGGGTACAATGTACACTATTCAGCTAATGGTTACAGTAAAAGCCCAGACTTCACTACTACACGATATATCTATGTAACAAAACTGCACTTGTATTCCCTAAATTTACACAAATGAAAAACACAGCTCAAAAAAGGCAAGTAAAATCAAATATCCAGTTTTCAGCAATCCGTAAACGTAACTAATACCTATGTTAAGAGAGCTAAGATGCAACAATTGATTTAAATAAAAGATCTCATTTAAATAAGAAGTGAAAGAAAAGGAAAGATGGGCAGTTTAAATGTACGTTGACTCTTTATTAAGATATTAGTTAGGTGACTGTGTACTTTATACCCCAGGTACATATGTGACCTGAGATCCCTGAGTACATGTGTTTTGTCATTAGTTTTGTAATATTCCAAAGTTATCCAAAAATTCCTGGCTTGACTTTGAGAAATTCTACCATCTGATTTGAGGAAAGTTACTAAGACAGAAAGCCCTTGAATGAAGAGAAGGAATGCTTTCTTCATCTATTTGCCTCTTACTATCAGGGTATTTCCCATGCAGAGAAGATTCTGATTTTATTTCCTTCCACAACAGGAGCCTCTTTCATCCTCTTGTTTTATTTCTGGGAACAAAACCTTCACTGCCAAAGCCCTCAGACGTGTGGCAGGGAGAGCTACAGTGACAGCTTCTGCCTTCTTCCTGTGGTATTCACTTAAAATATGCAATTCAAACGTATTGCTCACTATACCCCAAATCGCACTTTCACCTCTTAACCTAGCTAATTCTGCTTTTGCATATTTTCAAACTCCCAAAATAAGATCTGCTTCCCCTTTGCATAACTCCAAACTTTAGGAGTGGAAGAAAGTATTTGGGAATGTTGTCTCAAATGTACAAACCCTCTAGCTCCATTCCTCTAAATCAGCTGGGTAGGAAAGCTTGACTCACTTAGATATAAACGTTAAAAGACTAAATAACAGAACTATAACAGTAAGAAAATACCAAACATCATGAATATACCATAGAGAATAAATGTTCATAAAAGTAAAGATTAAATGTAGCTGTTAACAGCATAGATGCCTTAATGATATCCATGATGCATAAAAACTTTCAACAAATTTTCTCTGTTTTCAAAAATAAATGCCTAATTAATACTATGCTTTACACTCTGATTTCAATTATTTTGTCAAAAGCAAATTTTATCTTAAATCTATCATCCCATGAGCAGGTCATAAAAATGAACTACATGGATTCTTAATAATATAATAAATATCTAAATATTCCAATTTTTAATATCTTTTTATATGAATATAGCTAATCTATTTTATTTTTAGTGTTCATTATTACAAAAAATAACCTTAAGGAATGAGAAAAACTCATTCCTACGTGTAAAATTTTAATTATGCCTCACAGATGTGTACTTTTAATTAACTAGTGACATTTCTTTTGTTCAATTATTATTGTTCTATACAACTGTCATAAACTTATAAATTTTAATTAAGGCTGCCCCAAACCCTAGTTATGTAGTGTCCACATAGGAATTTGCCAAAAGGCTTAACTGTAAGTAAACCAACAATGTATAAATCCATGAATTGCTCATGGGATTTGTTTAACAAATTAATATTTGTGTGGAAATAATGAGGTTCTACAATCTACAATACTAAACAATGTTTTTATATTTTATAAAACCACATTTTAAAAGTGAAAAAATGCTTTTTAAATGACTTAATTAGATATCATATGATTATTAATTATTAGATGCTATAAAATAAACTACATGGCCATATCTCAGGTTGAATCTATATGAGAACTCATTTATGTTATTAATTTGAATTTTTTTCCCTGAAAATATTACTTATGTAAATCAGGATATAATAACTTTGTGCACAGATAAAGTTGAACTACAGATTTTGAGCATGCAGCAAATTTTAGACAAATGATTTGAACTAAACATTAAAAGTTGTGCTGTATCTGCATACAACTCAGGATCCATCAACAGGACAGAAAATTCAATGTTTTGTAGAGATTTGTCCCTGCAGATGCATTACAGGTTCAATAGACAGCAATAGTTTGGAATTTCAAACTCTTTACTTGGCCTAAATATTTCTAAATATAAATATAGATAAATCATCCAGCTATAACACAATGGTTTTCATTATCTCAATGAGAAAATTGTTACCAATTAAATAATAAAACTTCCAAACAAGTCATTTTGCATGAGAAAACTTTTTCCCTAAATTAGATATTATGTGTGTTACTAAACTACACATCCGTGTTCTTTGAACCTGGGTTCTTTTTTATATATTCAATAAAAGACCTAGTACTACAATTTCCCCTGTAGTAATAGAATATGAACTAGCTTCCCTCAGCATAATAAAAATATATGGTAAAACTCATGATGCCTTTTATATTTCAATCTAATCAAACTTCTGAATATATTTTCAGAATGCTATTAAGTAGTTAGAATAATTTCATTATCAATTAATAAGACAAAAATATTTATAGACATAAAATTATCAAACTTTTACTATTAGAATGCATTTCAGGAACAGCTTGATTTTTCTGATCCACACTGAAAATTCTTCATGTAGCTCTTTCAATTAACGCTACTTTAAATACTTCAAAAAATAGCATAAACAATAGAAGCAGTGAGAACTCCCAGTAAGATAAAAATTAACCATGTAGGAGAGTGTGAAAACCATATAGACTGATTTTCCATTTGACTAACTAAATTTGCACTTACGGTGGTAAAATTAAATGTGCGTAGATTGCACTATAATAGTTCCATAATATCCCTTAAACTGAATATTGGAATTTGCAAATTAGATTTTTATTATGCATTGGGGTTATTTATTTCTCATGGAACATATTTTAAATTTAATACAAGTCAATAGAAAAACATGTTTCTATGTTCATTTATGTGCTGTACAGAACACTTTCTGCAAACAAGGCTATTGCATAAATTAGTAATAATCTCAAATATATCCTAAGATGTAGAAACCTGATATTTTCAAAGCATATTATGTGATACAGCATAATGTCAAAGAGTAGTTACAATTTTCGATGGGAATCAGGATGCTATTAGATTCTCTATTACAGTTTATTTACATTTAAAATGATCCTAATTTTCAATAACAATTGATTTTTAGCATTAGGAAAACTATTTGTGCAATTAAAAAAAAATGTAAACTTTGGAGTCAAACATAGTAAACTTGGAAAATTGGCTCTACTAATCATTCTGAAGCAGGGGCAAATTTCTGTTAACATTGAGCCTGTCACGTGGTGCATGCCCAACCCATGGTAATGACCATTAGTGTTGTTAAATTTTTTGCTTGAACTTTTATATACTGAGTTTAGAACAAATGTTGTTGATTTAATTTTGTGTTAGTCTATTGTGGTAATGTATTTTTATTAAGATATTAGGAATTATATTTGTACCATTAACTATTTTTGATTCAATTATAAAGAAAATGCAAAAGATTTGAAATACAATTACACTGAAATATTTACCTAGAACTGATGGTACACAAGTTCCTCCATTCTGGCAGTAGTTGGTACAGTGGTTGACTTCACATCTTTCTCCTGAATAACTGGGCCAACAGTGACACCTCAAATCACCCTTCTCGTTGAAAATGCACCTTCCTCCATTTTCACAAGTTAATTTACATGAAGCATCTGTTTATGAGAGGAGATGTATAAATTAGCATGTTTTGAGGGAGTAATTGAATAAAAGTAATTCAAATAGATACAACATTTCAATACTAGGATCTTTTGTTTCCATAAAATAATTACCCCAAGTACAAAAGTAGAAAAAAGAAGTACTATGGTAAAACAGATTCTAGTTGTTGAATAGTAAATGGTAAACATACATAATAAAATAATGTATATTCTTCTTTAAACTTAAAGCATTATTAACCTTTTCTTATATTTGTAAAATATTGAATAATAAAACTGAAACTTTGTAAAAGTAATGTATTTTCATCTACTTTCTTTATTTTATTGAGACAGGATCTTGCTCTGTCACCCAGACTGGTGGGCAGTGGCATAATCATGGCTCACTGCAATCTCAATGCCCTGGGCTCCAGTGATCCTCCCACCTCCACTTGGAGTAGCTGGGACTATAGTGTGCACCACCACACTTGGCCAATCATTAATTTTTTTTGTAGAGACAGGGTCTCACTATGTTGACTAGGCTTCTAAAAGTAATATATTTTCTAACAAAGAAATTGTCTTTATAATATGGGCCAACATAGCTAATTTTAGGAGTAGTTAATATTAAAAAGAAAACTTTAAATTTGTAAAATAAATTTATAGCATACACACACATACACACAATTTGTTCTATAATGTATGTATGATTATACATAGTAGAGATAAATGTTTACATGAAGAGAGAGAATGGTTACTCTTTTATGTTGGTCCTTATTAAGCATATATAAATGTCCCAAACTGAAAGTCATTGAGATTTAGTACAAGTTGGTGATAGAATAGAGACAGAAACATTTCCATATGTAACATTTGTCCCAAATGATTCTGCACAATCTACCTACTTAATAACATTTTGACCGAGAATAAAAAGATTGGACATTCCTTGGGGTAGCAAAATTATTTTTAACAATTTGGCAAGTATGATTTATGATAAAGATAAGTTTGGAATCATTTTCGAGGTTATTTTTCTGTGCATGTTGGCATGGCCATCTCCATTAGAAATGCTGCTTTGCTTTGAGCAACATGCAGTGTTCAATGGAACAAAACTGATTGAGAAAGTTGTAATAAGCATTCTATTCTAGAATAGGCCCTTTACTATAGTAATGTATATTTTATAGTTAAAGTAGGTAAAATTGAAACAATCTATAATCCTTATTCAAGATGCTCTGGCACATACATGACAGAAGCTTGAATATATCACTGCAATGATTTCAAGAGCATCTTAAAGCACCTCAGTGACTTCAAATGACAAAATGATTCAAGTATCATGTCCACTGTCATAAATAAGAACTGTCAGCAGTGCCATACATTTCTGAGACTCACCTCATTGCAGAGAAAAGTTTCAAATACATTGCCATGTAGGCAGGATTCAGATCGGCATTACTAAAATTTGTAATATGAAGAACTCTGCATGATGTAATATAAATATATTTTTAAAAGAGTATAGTGGTATAATGAAACCTGTGTTTAGGTCCTAGTTCTGCTGCTTACTACACATACAAGTTACCTGATTTGAGGCTCAGTTACTTCACTTTAAAATGTCCTTAATGATAAATATACAAGTTAACTCAGGTTTGTAAGAATAGTAAATAAGAAATTGGAAAAAATATAAAATATAAAATTATAAAACTTTTTAACTATTAAGTACGTAAGCATAAATATGTACCATACAGACATATACATAAATGAAAATTTGACTTCCAGCCCTTATCTATTGTATCTAGACTAGGAGAAAGATGAAGAGCTGACAGTTGGTGTCCAAGGTGTACTGTGGAATTTCAACAGGCGATTGATACACTCATTTGTTAAAGTAAGCAAGTAGCATTCTTATTCAGAATTATTGACTGAGTGCCTACAAGGTTACTGAGGTTGCAGCTCCAGTAGAATAACATCTATGGGTGAGCACTGGAGGAAATGAATGAAAGTCACTGTGAGTGGACCTGAATTGGAGAAGGTAAAGAAAGGAATTAAAATAGGTAAGTGTTTTTGAAGATATAAGCAGAGAGTAAGAGAAGATTCACGGATTTTAGACGCTACCTCTAAAGTAATGTAGTGTCTTGGTAGGGTAATATACTGGCAGGGGTTAAAACAGCAGCTTAAAAAAGCAGAGAGACTCTCAGAACTTTGTGTACATTATCCATGATAGGTAAGATGCTGACCCAAAAGAGACTAATATGGGATGGATAAATGTGGATGTATTCTAAAGGTCATTCAGAGGTTAAAAAAAAAATCACAGCAGTGTTATGTGAAGAAAAATGAGGGAAAATTAAGTATGATTCTTCAGTTTCTGACCAGGACAATTAGGACGGAACACAAGGAGGACAGGAAATGGAGGGGTAGTTTCAAGTTGGCATACTAAATTGGAAGATGTCTATGCAAATGTAAGTGGGAATCTCCAGCAAATAATTGAATACAGACGTCAGACTCCGAAGAAATATGCAGAGTGGAAATATACTTGTTTAATTTAAAATTTATCAAAACCTTTCTAACTTAGTCAACATTATTTGTCCTAACAAAGGTTATGGATGTGAACAGTAAAGATAAACATTTAAGGCATTATAATCACAGGTAGGATTATTATGGGGTATTCATTTTTACCTGTCAATTCTAAGAAAATCACAAGAATATTCAAAATCCCTACATGTTGGGGCATGCACATTACTATAACATGTCTCATTAGGCACCAGAAATTTAAAAGTACAACACTGCCTGATGAAATGGAAGTAGAGTTACATTCTTTCAAAACCCATAATAATGGTTCCATAATGAAAAAGAAAGCTGCTTTTGTCAATAACTAAATCACCCCCAGAAGCCACCCTCCAGCAATTATAATCAACTATAGGAAAAAGCAGGTGAACACTTCCCCAAGAATTAGTAATATTTGAATTTCAAATTTCTTACATGAAGATTAAAAATGTTCAGGGTGCTCATCACTTAACAATAGCAGTGAGAAGAAGGCAAATAATTATAAAGAAATGAAAAGCTTGACTATAGCAAAAGTTAATGTCAGAAAAAAATATAACTGGCATTTATCTTCACCAATCAATAATTCTGAAATCCGCTCATTTATGTTCCAACTGTAGTGGTCCAAAATGTTTATTTTTCAAGACCTATATGTACAAAAGCTAATTTGAGTGTTTTTATCACTTTGACTAAATGTAGGATTTTCTCTTAAATTACAAGAATGGGCTTTGAGGTTTCTGAAACCATGCCTTTTAAGCAAGGTTGAAAGAGCAAAACACATCTCCAGAAAAAGTTTTAGATCCTGGATAAGCATGTATTTAGATAAGCAAGATTCCTTCTTTCAAACATAAAATGATACAATTTGGTGATTTAATGCTGCAAAAAAACAAAAAAAAAAAACAAAAAAACTTGTTTCATTTTCTTATCCACTTCAAAGTGACATATTGATTTTAAAGGGCTATGTGTCTACTTTTTGCAAGGTATTGTGCTATCTGTTCTACGCATGTTATTGCTAGAATTTCCAATAACTCTGGAGATGGGTTCTCTGGGTGACATAGAGACACTGGAATGTATTGTGTGATGATCAACAGAGTGGACCACCTACATTTACCCTGGGAATTTACTAAGGAATGTTAGACAATCAAATGAGCTTCTAATGCTGCCCTTTTATCTGTAAAGTAGGGGAAATTACTAGACAATAAAATGTGAAGATTAAAAAAATAAACAACATATATGTATACAAACATACATAGAATTATGCTTTCCTCACATATTTTCAAAATATTTAGTATTATTGCCACCATCAGTGATAGTAATATAGTAGTATTTATTATTAATTCAATGTTATACAGAATAAACTGAGACCAAGGGAGGCAGGTATAGTATAAAATCCAAGGACAACAAAGTTATTTAAGTGGTAGACCTTGACCTAATCTAAAGTTTCATCTCAGCCCTGCACTAGGTCACATCCTTGCAAGGTACTCAGAGAGTTTAGTTTGTTGGATATATAATTTGGACCAAACAAAGAGGAAAGGAGGAGGATTACATAGAAGAGAGAGTGGAAACAGGGTTACGTAAAAGAGGTAAGGAAAACCAACAAAAACTGTCTGAAACTTGACTCTAAAAAAATACTTGTACCATCAGAGGCAATGTAAAAGTCCCTTAGTAGCACTATTAGTTCATTTGTGTGTATAATCCTAATTTCTGTCCTAGATGCCTCTCACTCAAATTTTCTAAGTAGACCCAGTACACAGGAGGCAGCTGTGAGGCCAATCGGTAAGGGATTATGTGGAACTGCTGAAGGTATGACATTTCTGCAGAAAAGCTGTTCACATTTAAAGAATCTGTTTCTGAGAGATTACGTGGAATAGGTACCTTTGCAGTGGTTACCTCTATGACATAGTCAGAACAGCATTCGAGAAAGTGGTACTAACAATGTTTGGAAATGTACACTTGATTTCTCTTATCCTCCCCATCGCTGAGATAACAGCTACTCTGACTGAGAGAACGGGTAGAGGGAAAGGGAGCATCCTAGTGCCATAATGGCATCCCTTTTCAATAATTGGCACCAAAGTGCTCAACCAAAATACTGATCATGATTCAAACTTCGCTCTCTGTTATGAATTTTCCAACCTTATTACCCAAACCGGGCTTCATGCTTCTCCACGCTAACTAAAATGAATGGCTCATTATTTTCTTTACATACCATGTTTCCATATCTTCTCAGACACTTTTTCTGTCTCTTTGTCCTCCTCCCTCCTTCCCATTTAATCTCAATCCAATCTGCCTTTGTAGACCTTGTTTAAATGTCATATCCCATAGGAAATTTGGACTGATCCCCTATTTGAAGAATAATATGAATTCTCACAATAGTTTTAACTCTGTCTCTACTGGGGCTTGTGTCACTGTCCACATCAATATCTATTTATTGGTGCTTACGTTGTTTATCAAGTCATCTTTTCAACCCCTTCAGCTCTGCATATCCGGTGTTTAAAGGGTGTATATTAAATGAAAGTGCTATAATGGTTTTAGACATTGACTGCCTTATAAAGTCTTCAAATTGAATGTAACCTTCATCAGAAAACAAAAAGAAAATCATGCAGGGGTGGAGAGGCTGACTGAGAGTAAGAGCCAGAGTCCGTGTCGGGAGTACATTGTAGCAGAGGGAAATACAACAGGTAACAAACCCTGTCATGAATAATGTTTGTACCTTGTTGGAAAATGTTTGCTGTGACCCTCAAGTGATTTTGGAGCACTGCATTTTTCTTTTTTTCTCTTTTTGTGGAGAATGGGTACTTGCTACATCGCCCAGGCAGGTCTTGAACCCCTGGGCTCAAGTTATCCTCTGGCCTCTGCCTCCCTAAGTGCTGTGATTACAGGTATGAGCCACCGCGCCTGGCAAGAGCACTGCCTTTGTGTCTGTGACATAAAACTTAGTACATGTGGTTGGGTGTGGTGGTTCACCCCTGTAATCCCAGCACTTTGGGAGGCCGAGGTGGGCAGATCACCTGAGGTCAGTAGTTCCAAACCAGGCTGGCCAACATGGCATAACCCTGTCTCTATCAAAAATTAAAAAAAAATTAAAAATAGAAGTATCCAGGTGTGGTGACACACACCTGTGGTCCCAGTTACTCGGGAGGTTGAGGCAGGAGAATTGCTTGAACTCAGGAGGCGGAGGTAGCAGTGAGCCAAGATTGTGTCACTGTATTCCAGCCTAGGTGACAGCAAGACTCCATCTCAATAAGAATAAATAAATAAATACATAAAATAAAATAATTTAAAAAGTACTATGTGTTGATTTTCTTTTCTTTTTGAAAGAATATTTCTTCCCATTACAGCTAATGCCTTGAATGTGAGGAAACTTATTTATTGTCAGTCTAGCTGGATATTCAAGAGACATATGTTCTTTCCCTTTGCTATCACACTGTTTTGAGTTTTATTTTATTTTATTTTTTGTCATTTAATATTTCACATCGGAAAAAATATTTCAATTTTATTTATTATTCCAGCTTCTAGCTTCTGAAATACAAACTACATGAATGTAAAAAATCTTATCAGTTTTGCTTCTAAGTTAGTTTTTAGTTTTTACATTATTGTTATGCCTTGTTCATAAGCCCTCAAAATATTTATTATTATTATTATTATTTGTGGTAATAGTAGCAGTAGCTGTAGCAGTATCATAAGTTCCATTTTACACAGAAGCTAAAATTTGGTTTCTAAATTAATTCTCAATTTCCATATTAGCCTTTGGCACACAAGAGGTATTCAATATGAATGTATTAAATAAATAAACAAATTTTTGAGCTGAGTTTAAACCCATAGCAGAATGTTGTTCTCAAAAAATATTACTGTCTTATCTAATACAACAAGAGTTACATGAAAATGTTTTTTGGGTCTGTGTGTGACTTCAAAGCTCTTGATCTGTTGTTAAGTGCCTGTAAGTGTTCATTGCCTCTTTGTGAACAAACGTCTTTGTGAACAGAAGTCTTCTCCAGAGAAAAGAATGGTTTACACAGGCATTCAAGAACCACTGCTATCAAGGTAGCTAAACCGATGATAAAGCAGATAATTGCACTCAGTTTCACTAGTTGTACAATTTCATGATGAGGATTAATTCATTATTTACAGAATAATGAAGTATACCTACCTAACAGGCTGTCATCATTGCAGGTGCCATTAATCAAATATTTTCCTTCTGGACACACACAAGTGGCCCCAGAAGGATTCAGCAAGCAGAGGAATTCACATGCTAAACCCAAGCATGGGTTGGGTACTGGTTAAACAAAAGAAAAGAAAACAAAGAAATGTGTAACTATAGATACAATAGGCTTCAAAAGCATAAAATCAAATAAGGTGAAATGATTAATTAGCAATGTTGAAAAGTAATCACATCAAATTTCCACTGGGAGTATCTTACTCAATGTCATCATTCTCCTTTATAAGTGACGGAAAATTACTACCCAATGTTCATCATTAATAGTTTGCCTTACTCACGTTTTCCAAAAGAGAGAATAAATTATTCAAATATACTTTGTTACCCTTGCTTCTGGCTAATTGCTTTTGGCATAAGAGTTGGTCTTAGAACCTGAAGTACCATTGGGGCTGTGTTGAAAAGTAAAGCCAATGGAAGTTTTGGGGGATCTAATCTTCATTTTAGATCTTCACAGAGCCATTCTAATGGAAAAAAACAATGCCCCCGCCCCCCTCCGCCTTGTATTTATTAACAGAAAGGATTAAAATGCATATGTAACTTTTCAGTTCAAGGTAAAAACAAGTAAAAAATACGACTTAAAAAATGTCTAAAATGGCTTCCTTTCCATCAAGTAGGAGTTTGTGTGCATATGTGAATATATGCCATACTTATTTTTGTTTAAATTTTTATCCAGTGTACAGCCTTTGCTGTCATAGCAGATTTTTTACCTTTCCTAGAGATTATTTCATTAGAAAATAATTAAGCAGGAATGGTACCCAGGTAGCTGAGCTGGTGACTATGAGAGTGGCTTTTTTTTTTTTTTCTGTAAGAACCACTATTCAAATGCCTATTATATTCAAGACAGGGTTTTATTTGTTTACTTTCCACGAATGTGGCAATATTTAACTATGAATATGAATTAAACAAAACTAGAGGATGAGAGAAAGTGTCCTCATATTAACCTTGGAAACTTATATGACAATTTATTGGTAAAGAGCAGCAAGACTGGATAGAATTTGAGGACTTTTTAGGAAAGTATTGTTTTATTCTGCTGTGAGAACTGATTTGAATAAACACCAATGGCTATCTTTCCAGATAAATGCACCAAACAAGATAAAATCCGTTTCATTTGCCATAAAGAGTAATAATTTAAAAAAGTCTTGAACAGCATCTTGAAGAGTGAACTGATACATAAAGACAGATTATTAGAATTTCAGCCATATTATTATTTTTCACTTTGTTCTTAAACATTTTTGATAGCTGTGTTTGAAATATATTTTTCAAGAGAATTACTTAATAACCTCAATGATTTGCCCACTCCTTCCTAGGAGGGAGAGTAGCAATAATAAGTCATATACAATATATCAGAGAAAATATACAACTCTTGGGGAAGAGTTCTTTTTGTATATATTTAAGAATAGAAGGTTAATCCTATGGTAGTTACTTATTGGTTAGCAGTAAGAGTTAAAATGATGAACAAATAAATTTTCTTACTTGTATAATTCATCTATATACTCACAAAGTTCTATTAAGAATTTTAGAAGCAGAATAACAGATTATTGTAACAAAGACAATTTTAATTTCAAGAAAACTTGGCCAAATGCTGAAAATTTTCCCTGTTATCGCAGAAATAGAATATCTATATTTTGACTTTGGTAACTGAAAAAGTCTAGTGACATCAAAATCAAAGTTACTTAGCTTACTGGGGTTAAGACATTTACATAGTTAATATATTTAAATATATATTTGTGAGAGATATAAGAAAAAATTACCAATATAGGTAACTTCATAACATATGACACTTACAGTTTAGTTGTTTATAACGATGAGATATCAAAACACCTTTCGTTTTATCAATATTTAAAGCTAAGTATTCTACTGAACCATGGCCAAATTTTTGCACTCGAAATACACCATTTTTAGGTCCTGCTCCATATATGTAATCTTCAAAGATATCAATCCTATGCGGATGTAATAAGCCTGAAATTTTAAAAAGGTGGTTATGAAAGTTTTAATGTATATACTCAGACATTTAAAACTATGTTTATCCAAGACTATATTGAAAATTTTATTACTATTTAAAAATAAACTTTCAGGATTGGAATATTTATATTAGCTATGAAGTTCTTAGAATTAACATATCTAAAGTAAGGATATGCAATATAGTAAATACGTCACTCAAAACATAAAAATACACTTCCATCATCACTTTAATCATCTTTACCATCACAAAGCATTTGCTGGGGATTATTATTTGCAGACTAATCCTCTATGCTACACAGTTGACAAAAGAAAAGCCAGTGTTATCTGTAACATAAAAACAGGCAGTTTACACAACTCAGTTTGTGTTCTGGATCAAATAAATGGTCAAATTACATGCCTGAATGAGTAGTTTATTAAGCAATCATTAGTTAATTTTAAAGAGTAAATCCAAAAGTAGTATTTGATATCACTATTGTCCATTTCAGAAATGGAATAAACAAATGGTAAACGACAATCATTCATCTGACTAGTTTGGCTAAAAATAATAGTAACCATTATTTTCACATTTTATGACTTACTTTCAGAGATTTTATCAAAAGAATAATTATTCTCACTTTTGAAGCTGAAATATGTAACAAAATGACAAAACTTATATTTTACTAATAATCTGGAGGTTGTAAAGTATAAAGTGTCTTTATATTCATATATTTTTCTTTGTGATTTCATGAAATAGTAAAATTTGCACTAAAGCCAAGTTAACTTCATTGTAACTAATTACACAGAAGTAGACTTTTTTTTTCATCTGAGGTCATTGATAGGAAAAAAAAAACATCCACTTTAGGCAAAAGCACAATAAAAATTTGATTTAATTGTTTTTCTTTCAATTTCCCCATTTGTGTTAAAAAAAAAAAAACAGGAAGCAAAGTTATATTCAGTAAATATATAACATGCAAGTATAAAAATTTCAAATGGATACGATGAATAATTTGTGGTTACAAAAAATTGTGGGAAGGGGTTGAAGCAGGGAAAAGAAAGTGAAACAGAAAGGGGAGAAATTAGATTCAGCAGAAAGAACTGAGACAGCTGGCAGAAAAAAAGTGTGAGGAACAGAAGGGAGCTGGAAAAATGAGACAGTAAAAAATAGGAGGCAGGCAGAGAGGTGGGTATAAAAACAGTCTAGCAACAGAAGAGTGCAGTAGATTGAGTGGTCATGAATGGTAGAGTTAAATGGTCATTTTTGACATATTGCTGCTTATATGAATAAGGGTATCTTTCAGTGGTAACAATTATCACTATGATATTTTGCTACATACAGTAACTCATTTTTTGCTTGCTATCATTGCAATTTGAAATAAAAGTGAGTGTTCACAGGTGCTGATCTTGACTACTAAAAGTGTTTTGCTCAGAATGGAATAGCATTGAAGCCACAGGATAAAATTATTTTCTGAATCTAGGCAGCAATAGCCATGTTTGTCCAAGTCAAGATGGACAAACTTCTGCCCTGGCCTCTTTGTTTTTCCAGTAGGTATGAACATTTTAATTACTAGTAAGAGTTATAAGTTGAAAGGAGAAAGAATTTAAGAAAATCCGGAATGCAAAGCATCCATACTTACGTTTATGTATTAGTATTTAACACTCTCAGTAACAATCAAAAATGAAGACAAAAGCACTTCACAAACCTTGTTTGCTGCTGACAGAAACTACTAAATTAGAGCCATCATACAGAACACTGCCAATGATGGAGAGCTCAAAGTCAGCCCAATATATGCGTTCACTAAAATAATCCACAGCCAAACCTGCAAAATCAACACATACAAGACAAATAGTGCAAATAAATTTGAAATTATTCAAAATAATACTTTTGCTTCTTATTGTGTAATTACAGGTGACATTTATCTTCAAGCATCATAGAAATTACCCAGTGCCCATCATGATACTGTAGACATCGGAAAAAATAACTCAGTCTTTATCTCAAATACGTGGGTTCAGAGTACATGGCATTTACTTAATAAACTCTAGCAAAAGTCTTGTTTCACATAGGAAAATCTGCCCTAACTATCCCTTCTAGCCATATTTATGGTTGCTTAATTATAGCTATTCTCTAACAGACTTTTCCCTAATTCCATTTTCATCTTCGTATTATACAAAGAATTAATTCATTACTTAAATCATTTATCCAACCATTATTTAAAATGAGTTAGTGTAATTATTTGTATTTTTAATTTTTTCAAGTAAGTATAGTTCTCAGAATATAAAAGGTTCATGTACTTAATTAAAAGACATTTTAACCCATTAACAGTTGGCTGACAGTGTTATTGGACATTTGTGTACATGCTGAAGTTAATGTGACTAAAGATTGATGTTGGCCAGGTGTGGTGGGTCACGCCTGTAATCTCAGCACTTTGGGAGGCCAAGTGGGGCAGATCACAAGGTCAGGAGTTTGAGTCCAGCCTGGCTAACATGGTGAAACCCCATCTCTACTAAAAATACAAAAATCAGCCTGGTGTTATGGCACATGCCTGCAACCCTGGCTACTCAGGAGGCTGAGGCAGGAGAATTACTTGAACCTGGAGGTAGAGGTCAGTGAGTTGAGATCACACCATTGCACTCCAGCCTAAGCAACAGAGTGAGACCCTGTCTCAATAAAAAAAAAAAAAAAAAAAAAAAAAAAAAAAAATTTTGTTGTTTGTTGTTGGGAAAAAAAAAAAAATTTAACAAAGTTGGATTGTTGGTTAAATTAATTTTAAATGAGACCAA
>CAUYLG010023601.1:0-77809 GCA_963573385.1 Cacajao melanocephalus | reverse complement strand
ATAAAAACCCTAGAAGAAAACCTAACCAAAACCATTCAGGACATAGACATAGGCAAGGACTTCATGACCAAAACACCAAAAGCATTGGCAACAAAAGCCAAAATAGACAAATGGGACCTAATTAAATTCCAGAGCTTCTGTACAGCAAAGGAAACAATCGTTAGAGTGAACTGGCAACCAACAGAATGGGAAAAAATTTTTGCAATCTACCCATCTGACAAAGGGCTAATATCTAGAATCTACAAAGAACTAAAACAGTTTTACAAGAAAAAAACAAACAAACCCATCCAAAAGTGGGAGAAGGATATGAATAGACACTTCAAAGGAAGACATATATGAGGCCAACAAACATGAAAAAATGCTCATCATCACTGATTATTAGAGAAATGCAAATCAAAACCACATTGAGATACCACCTCACACCAGTTAGAATGGTGATCATTAAAAAATCTGGAGACAACAGATGCTGGAGAGGATGTGGAAAAATAGGAACACTTTTACACTATTGGTGGAAGTGTAAATTAGTTCAACCATGTGGAAGACAGTGCGGCGCTTCCTCAAGGACTTAGAAATTCAATTTGACCCAGCAATCCCATTACCAGGTATATATCCAAAGGATTATAAATCATTCTATTATAAAGACACATGTACACGTATGTTCATTGCAGCACTGCTTACAATAGCAAAGACCTGGAACCAACACAAGTGCCCATCAACAATAGACTGGACAGGGAAAATGTGGCACATATACACCATGGAATACTATGCAGCCATAAAAAACGATGAGTTCATGTCCTTTGTAGGGACATGGATGAATCTGGAAACCATCAATCTCAGCAAACTGACACAAGGACAGAAAATCAAACACAGCATGTTCTCACTCATGGGCAGGTGTTGAACAATGAGAACACACGGACACAGGGAGGGGAGTATCACACACTGGAGTCTGTTTGTGGGGGCCAAGGGAGGGACAGCGGTGGGGTGGGGAGGTAAGGGAGGGATAACATGGGGAGAAATGCCAGATGTAGGTGACGGGGGGATGGAGGCAGCAAACCACATTGCCATGTGTGTACCTATGCAGCAATCCTGCATGATCTGCACATGTACCCCAGAACCTAAAGTACAATTAAAAAAAAAAAGACAGTATGTGCATGTCTTTATTATCGAGTACTCTTATAAGAGTAAGCACAATAGCTACCTTTTGTGAAGGTTTGTTCATATTCTAAATACAGTTAACATTTTACACTCAGCTTTTATAGCATTGTCCCAGTAACACAGTGGCACAGGGCTTGATAATGGTTCCTTGTTTCTCCCTGTTTCATCTCAGCTGACTGAGCCCTCTGTTCAGCTGGGGACTGCAGGCCAGAAAACCTAAGGGAATCCACACACTCTGCCTGACTTCCCTCTCTGCACCACAGCAGGCAGAACACAATTGGCCATTTAGACTGTGTAGGCCTGTGGGCCCCACTGCATACTAATCAGTCACTAGAAATAGATGCATTAGGGGCGAAAACATTTACTGGCAACACTATCTGGCTTCAATCTTTCACCTTCACTGGGTAATGAGATGAGCTAGAACATTAAAACCAACAAACAGCCTTTGGTGTTTACAGCAAATGTTTGCAAGAGCGTGGGAGCCAGAGGTGCTCTGGGGAACATCTGGATTTCTGAAAACTGTGTGATTACACAGATGTGTTAGATTCATCGAGCTATAAAAATATCCTGTGATGTATGTCATGGAAGAAAAACAACCTCCCAAAATGGATTTGGTACAAATTATCAATCATAGCAAAGACACCAAAGGTGGAGTGATGTGACTCCAGGCTCTGGGGAGACTCTCAAAGCCAGGGTGAAGGGGACACTTTCGAGAGTGATCCTGGTTGACAAGAGGTGGTGGGGTCTGAAGATGTCAGGAACATTATTTATCTATAGATAATTCTGACTGTGAATACCCATTGCATTGCTTGCATTGAGTTCCTGCTTTTTTTTTTTTTAATGTACTCCAGGGTTTCTATATTGCTCACAGATATCTTTCAGCCACCACTACTGCCAAAATAGACACCTTTCTATTTCCCCAAGCATGCCATTTGCCTTCATTCAAACCCACAGCACTATGCCCGACTTAGTCCCCTCAAATATTGTTTGTTTGTCTTTAATGGTTAGCAAATGAATCAGTGAATGAGTCACCTCTGGGCCTTTGCCCAGGCCCATGGCCATGCCCATGCCTGAACACTCCCTGAGCTCATGCAGGAGCTTCTCTTCTTCCCAATCCTAAGTCCAGGGGGCATCTCTTCCAGACAGCTTCCCTCCCCTCCCTTCCCCAGGACTTCATCATCCCTGCTAATGACCATACCTCCACACATGTTGCACAAACCTCTAGTTTATCCCATAGACTTCTTTTTTCTTTTAGTTGTGTATGTCTTTCTTACTGTTGTATAAGCTTGGAAAAGCTGGAGACACTGCCCTGTTCATTTTTGTAGCCCTGATGTAGTAAAGAGAAGTGTAGTGGTACTAGGTGAGCTGCCACTGGTAACCCCTTCAAGAATGCAGAACTCTTAACATGAAGTTTCAACGGCTTGTGATTCTAAAATGAACTCCACCATGGCTAGTAATGAACACCCCTTAGAGAAGTTTCATTTTCAAGGAAAGTTTCATGGGGAGTTATTTCTCTCCATTTAGGAGCCAAGATTGGATGAACTGTTCATTGCAGTGGTTAAGGGTTAGATCATGTAAAAGGTGTTAACAATGTGCCCAGGTGTTTATTGAAATCTTACTATATTTTACGACTATAGTTTTGCCACACTTAATAGTTTGAGTAAAAAATGTATGAGACCAGGCACAGTGGCTCAAGCCTATAATCCCAGCACTTTGGGAGGCCAAGGCAGGCAGATCAACTGAGCCCAGGAGTTTCAGACCAGCCTGGCCAACATGGCAAAACCTCATTTCTACTAAAAATACAAAAATTAGCCGGGCATGGTGGTGCCCAGTTGTAGTCCCAGCTAAACTAGGGAGGCTGAGGCAGGAAGATCACCTGAGCCCAGGAAGTGAAGGTTGCAGTGAGCCAAAATTGCACCACTGCATTCCAGCCTAGGCAACAGAGTGAGACCTCGTGTCAAAAAAAAAAAAAAATTATATGAGTAGAAAAATAAATACTAAATAAACAAAAATTATGAATAGAAAATAGTATGATTAGAAACCTAGGTGTGCGTTACCTTTTCCTGCATGTCGATAGAAACCAGTTGCAGCATCACTTGTAATGTTTGGGCAGATTCAGTTTTCCTGACCCTGTATTCGGTCCATTTTGCCTCCTGCTGCAGAAACCTACCAATGAAATGTATGCGTTTCATCTTGGATAGTCCCAAAAACAGCCCCCACTCCAGCAGAGAGTATTACCTGGGCAGAGCAGATTTTCATCTGAAGGTCACAGGGCAAAGCAGAGAGCTCCATCTGAACTGCCTCCCTGCATGAGGATTTATGCAGAAGGAATTAGGAACCAGAATAAAGCAATAGAAATTCAGTTGGTGACCTGAGAATTTCTCGCATTTAGCATAACAACTGACATTCTTTTGAAGTTAGGTATTTATCTTTGTCTTCCACCAAGGAGGAAACAGAAGTTTCAAGAAGTTAATCATGAATCCAGGATGAATCTGCACAGAGTGTAAATGCAAACCACACAGATTAGAAGCACAAAAAATATAGATAGCAATAATGTCTATGAGGACAAAGCCTACATTGTAATGATAGCAGCCACTGTTTATTTTTCGACCCGTACGTGCCAGGTCATTAGGGTATCTCCTGCAAGCTTAAGAAAAAAGCCAGGGATATAATGTTATCTTGGGACAGCATTTCTCAAGTGGTGTTTCAGGAGTACCAGCATCAGAATCATCCAACGATTTTGTTAAGAATACCGATTCCCACTCCTAACTTTGGACCTACTAAATTAGTATCACTGGAGGTGGGGTCCAGGAATCTGCATTTTAACATAGTCCCCCAAGTAATTCTTAAATACACTGAAGTGTAAGCATTACTATGTGCATCAAAATCTTACTAAGAAAGAATTAACAATTAACCCAGTGTTTTACTCATTTTATGCCTGAATATTATGTGGAGTTGTAAATGTAGCTATTTAGGTTTAAGTTCACAGAGCACAGGGTCTAGTTTATTCCACAGTGGGAGCTCAATTACTCTCCATATGCCCTTCCATAGCCCTTGCAAAGACCAGAGTTAAAAGAAACCCCTTTGACCAACGATCAGGAGCATCTACCTCCGCGTAGAAAATATTTTACAACACAAATCCACAGAAGGAAGGAGCAGGTCACCTTCCAGCCCCTTCCATTTCCTACCCATGCCAGAGCACCCCTCATTCTACAAATGAGACCCTGGAGGGCCAGTGGAGATGAGAAATTGCTTTACCAAGAGTGACTCAGGCAAATTAGGGCCTCCCTATCTCGGAGGCAACGAGAGACAGTGGAGAAGAGTGGAGAGAAAGAGACAAAACGCCCATTCCAATAAGGAAACGGCTTTAATCTATCAAAGTAATTCTCCTTCTTTCAGAGAGAGAGAACATGAAATTGCACAAAATGACTTACAGAATGGCACCCAGTCTGATTAGCGTGAGGCCCAGAGCTGTCTATACTTAGTAAGTAAGGTAGAAAGCCCATTTGAATATTCATTTTAAAAATTCCCACATGAAAAGGAAGAAGAATGGGTTTGTCTCTTCAAAGGACAGAAGTTTTGGTGAAAGCACATATCTGGGGAGCATTACAGAGGAGATGGTGCTTAATGGGGACATGGCAAGCCTGTGATAATCAGAAAGGGTGGCATTTTTATTCCTGACACCACTGGTTCCTCAGCTCTGTATCTCCCTGTGGTATACAGGTTGAATCTAATCACTGGTTAGATCTAGGTCATTTTAGGATCTAGCCCATGGACCAGCAAAACTTTTTCTGTAAAGGGCAAGAGAGTGAATATTTGAAGCTCTGCATGCCCTATGATCTCTCTCTCAACTATTTAACTCTGCCTTTGTCACCCAAAAGTAGCCATAAATACTTTATTCCACATCAACAAATGGGAGTGGCTATGTTTCAGTGAGACTTTATTTGTAGACACTAAAATTTGTATTTTATATAATTTTCATGCATAATAAATTCTTCTTTTAATTTTTTCAACCATATGAAAATGAAAAAAAATGTTTTCAGCTTGCAGGCTTTATAAAAACAGGCGATGGGCCAGTGTGACCCTCAGCCATGGTTTGCCAACCCCTGGCTAGACTCAATTTGCATTTTTTTATCCTATCTTGTATTCCTTTTCTGGATCCCTCAAAAGAAAGGGCTGCTTTTCCGTGTGCAAGTTCTTTCATTTCCAGTTTCTGTACCGTTTGCCTATTTTTTTCTGCCTGGATTTTTTTTCCCTTCCTAAGCATTCTCCCAGTTCTTCAAACCTCCAACTCATCACCTCTTCCCTAGCAGCCCCTGAAAGACATGACCTTCCAACAGACTTTATCTATGGGTCTTATCTCCTGTACCAGTCTCCAAGCTTCTTATAAATAAAACAACACCTAACATTTGCATTCATTTTCCAATTAATTCCCCACCACAAACCTCTGAGATAGGCCCTGTTATTATTGCCAATGTATAGACCTGGGAACTGTATCTTAAAAAGGAATGGTAACCTGCTTGAGGTCCCCCAAGTGAAAAAAAAGAAAAAAAAAATGACTGTTCTTCATGCATCAGGTATGACCCACATACCTTGAGGAGACCTCATAGATTCCTAACTGCATCCTGCACAGTGTCTTAAAAAAAGAGGTGCTCACTAGATGGTTTGTGTGCTTGAATGTTAAGGCGTATTTATCTTGTTTATGAAACACCAGGAGATTATTCATAGAAAAAGACTCTGCTGGTGAGCAATGACAAAAATATAATAGCTGACAATCTGATTTCAAGAGAGGACAGTGAAACAAAGCTGAGGATGGTTAATATCAGCCCAATTAAAACATAAAGTGCAGTGCCCTCATACCATTCAGCGCAGGGTCTGGTGGCTCTGCACACACCGGTGTCCCTGAGAGCTGTGTCCTGGGACCATGCAGCATGGGACAATTGTGCAACTCTTGAGTCCTCACAAAATGGGAGAGTGAATGCTGTGCTTAAAAAGTCAGGGAGTGCATGATCTGCTTAGATAGACATCCAATCTGGTGGTCTTTTTTTTTTTTAATTTGTCTTTTTGAAAGGAATTCTCTGTTTGAAGAGATTGGCTCTTATAAATATTCCTACTCAGTGGAATCACCTATTCCCTGAGAATGATGGAGACCCAGCCTTTTTCAGTATCTCATAATGCTGCAGTGAGACTTGTCTCTTTTATGGACTACTGTATGTCTTCCAACTTTGCTCCAAAGTCTTCCCTGTTCCTTGTAGATTTGTATGTGCACATTCAGTACCAATCAACTAACATTTACCGAATCACTGCTATCTGCCATGTCCTGTGCTAGGTAAAACCGATGTAGAATCACCGATAAATAAGATTGTTCTTACCCTCAAGGAGTTTACAGTCTGGGAGTAAAGGAGTGAACCGGATGCCAACACAACTCATGAGCTATGCTTTTTTTGCTATAACTATGCCAAAAGAATACAGTTTCTTCAAAAAGAGAAAGAACATAATGGAGCAAGTTAAAAAATAATAATGAGCCCCTCTCCCCAAATAGCTCAGGTTTTCATATATATCTTGGTTCCCTTGATCTCATCCTACATATACTTTTTTTTTTTTAAACAGATGGGGTCTCACTCTGCTCCCCAAGGTGAAACGCAGTGGCACAATCCTAGCTCACTGCAGCCTTGACCTCTTAGGCTCAAGCAATCTTCCTGCCTCAGCTTTCTGAGAAGCTGGGACTACAGGCATGTATCATCATGCTTGGCTAATTTCATTCATTTTATGTAGAATTGGACTTGCTATGTTGCCCAGGCTGGTCTTGAACTCCTGGGCTCAAGCCATCCTCCCACCTGGGCCTCTCAAAGTGCTGGGATTACAAGCATGTACCACCACACTTGGTCCTCCTTATTCTTTACTGTCTCTAAACTTGGGACAGCAAACTGATTTCCAACAAAAGCCCCATTCATTCTTGGAATCTTTTGTTATTTGGTTGGATTCCTACCAGTCTTGTCCAAGACTTTCCTTTTGCTCAGGGCTGGCATGTGCTCTCTAACCTCTTTCTAGAATATGATCTTGGTGCATTCCTCATATCCAGGTTTGCTGCTCTGGCCTTGGTATTAACAAATGGTGCCCAACCAGCTAGAAAGAAATGATAGGCATCACTGTGAGCAGATATCATATATTGATACTTCTATATGAATCATTTGATAACTACTTAGTAAGCGTCTACTCAGTGTCAGGCATGGAACCAGGGGCTAGGGGTACAGGGACAATGATAATTCATGCCCTAGAAATGTTTGCCATTGATAGGAACCATTGGCACTGTGCAACACACTCTAAGATCCACTGAACACACTCTCCCAATGCTTCTACTTTGTATTAGCCCCTGTGCTTGGTGTCAGAGTTCTGGGGATGAATAAGACAGTCTTTCTTCCTGGAGCTCACTGTGTCACAGTAAATGTTCTGGTGTTTTTCTTCCAATCATATGGTAGTATTGTACTTCTCCACCTGCTTGAACTCCAGCACAGTGATTTGACTCACATTAGCCAAACAAGCATGGGTGAAAGTGACATGTGTCACCTACAAGCAAACACCTTGAAGGGCTACTATTAATTCCCATTGTTCCCTTCTGCCCAACTTCATTGATTGTGGAACTAGAATTCAAGATGGTGCCTCTACTGACCTGCCTCCTTGAGTGACTTGAATGCACATATCCCACTCAGTGGACCCTAACTGGGCATGTAACATGTGCTAGAAACACATTTTAGTTCTGTTTAGTCATTGATGTTTAGGGGGCTGTAGGGTACTACCATATAACTTGGGGCCTATCCTGACAAGCTCAGGGTGGATCCTCAAAGTGAAATGAGAGAAGAGAAGAGAGGTCCAACACATCATAAAAGATTCAGGGAAGTCTTCCCAGAGGAAGTGATTCTGGAGCTGCCTGGACTAACATAGAAACATAGAGGCTGTTAAGACAATAGCAGGGTGGTGGGAGGCAGTGGGCGTGACCTTGGGTAAGTTACTTCACCTCACCTTTCTAAGCCTCAGTTTCCCAGTTGAAAAGTGGACATAATAATGTCCACCTCAGAAGACTGTTGGGAGGATTAATTAATATTAATACAAAAGAAGTTAAGTGATTAGCATTATATTATTGCAACATCAGGACTTTGGGTTACAGTTAACAAAATAACAAGTTAAAATACTTTAAGCTAAAAAAAACTGAGGAATAAATTGGCTTAAATAACTTGGAAGTCTGAGGAATAGATCTGACTTCCAGAATGACTAGATCCAACGATTATGTCATTAGGGGTCTCTCTCTCTCTCTCTGTCTCTGTCTCTGTCTCTCTAGCTTGACTACTGTTGGCTTCATTTGCAAACAGGTATCTTCCACAAGGCTGAGTAATAACTCTGGCAAGCTCCAAGCTAAGATGACTCCAGAGCCCCAGAGCAAGAATGAGGTTCACCTTCAACATGCGTATTAGGGTTCAAAAAAAAAAAAAGACTCTCCAGCCCCAAACCAATCACTACACACATCTTCAGAGGGAGGGAACTGGAGTACTCTATTAGGTATCTCAAGTCATCTTGTGAGGCTACAGGATTGATAGCTTCACCAGTTTTACATAGAGTTGGAGAGGGGGGTCTGTTCCCCAAAGGAAGAAGTGCTGTACAGAAGAAAATTGAGAGATGTCCACTATGTTGAATGCTCTGGGATATAGGAGATATAGGAATAGCATACAGAATGGGATGGCTTGATGCAGCATGGCATATACAGAGTAGAAAAAGAAATCTACTCCTGCTAGAGCATAGCGTGTGTGTTTGTGCACATATACACGTAAGTTTGTGTGTGCATATATGCATGCTTGTGTGTGTGCTCACATGTGTGTGCATGTATGCACACAAATTGCATGTGTGTGGGTATGTATGCATGTTTGTGTGTGTGCATGTATGTGTCCTGTGTATGTGTGTGAGCATGTGTGCATATGTATGTGTGTGCATGTGTGTGCATGCATGTGTATGTGTGTTTGTGTGTCTGGTGGCAGGAGATGGCAGATGACAAGGCTGGACAGGTAAGCTTGGGTCAGAGGATTCACTGACACATCCTGCAGGGCTACATCTTTAAGCCACAAGACTGATGATGGAAGAGGCATTTTGGGATTCTAAAACATTCAAAGCCAACCAGCAGGTATCATGATATCTTAGGACTCATTGTAATCTGCAGAAATAAAAATGACTAAGGAACATAGAGGATGCAGAGGAAACTGAGGGAACTGAGTAACACAGACACCTCCCAGGGCTGCGCCTACTTCCCATGGGCATGCTGCTCTGGAGCCTATTTTAGACAGTGACGCAAGGCTTCCAACAGCACCTGACAAGCTGACCTCAGTTTTTATTACTTTTCATTAAAATTATCAGTGGGTGGCCCACACCCCCATACCTTACCTGAAGGTACAGACGCAGGGAGCCACTGGGGAATAGACTCAAGATAACGCTGTGGGCTCCAGTCTTTTTATAGCAGGAGAGAACACTGCCCAAGGCAGATGGGAGTCTATAGCACAAAGAAACAAAACAGCACAGTTATCAAGCAGGTGGCCATTTGGCCGGGAGTGGGATAGAGGGAAGAACTTGAGTTGGGATCTAGGCAGACTCAGGTTCAAATATAACTCCTACCCCAATCTATGTTGCCACAAAGAAGCTACTTCACCTCTGACTTTCAGTTTTGTCATCTGTACAATGGGAACATTAATACCTTTTTCTCACAGGATTACTTTGAAGATTAAATGAGAGCAAGGTACCTGAAATACACATGACAATCCCTGGTGATGTCTGGGATCTATGAAAGTTAAGTCTCCTCCTACTAGTCAATCTTAACCTCTAACCTCCTCTGGACAGACACACAGACCACTCTCTATAGAAGGAAGGAAGTATCTCTTTCCACTAAGTCTCTCCAGGATTTCCCTGAGTCGGTAGGGGGTCCTCTAGTAACCCATCCTCTCTCTGCAGCCCTTCAAGTCTCCACTCAATCACTAATTTTGGAATGTCATTGTTCTTTGGAGTGTCATTTTTGCTTTCTGCAAGATGAGATTAGGACTAAATGGGAATCTCAAACTCATGACCTAAGGGCCTATGTGCTTTGTTTATCTGCACAGGATTTTATAACAAACCACTGGGAATGTTTTCAGGTAAATGTACTCTACCAGAGACCACAGTCCTTACTTATGTCTCCCCAACAATCTTAACTCATGTATGTCACCCATCTAGCCCCTGTGTGTGTTTGATCCTGACCTCTGGATCAAAGCCATCATTTCAATGGCTTTCCTACCCCCAAAGTTCTAGATTCAGGGATCCCCTTATCTCATAAACAAACCATATTTATTTTCATCCTCACACTTATGCTCGATTTGACCTCTCATCCTAGAATGTCAGACTTTCTTCTCAATTTCTACTCAGATTTTATTAATCTTTGACAGCTTTCATCATTCCAAAACTAACTCAATCTATATTTATTGAGAAACCCTTATGAAGCCAAACCTAAGTTAGAGTTTTCAGAGAATGCACATAGCAAATCTTTCAGGAAGCTGTCTTTAATGAACCCCATCCTGGGTTTATCAATCAAGTCATAATTATCATCCTCACTTTGTACTGTCTTAGCCAGCTGGCATACATTTTCTCATATGATAAAAATGCCCCTGCTAGAAAAGTGCTAGTATTCCCACTTTCAAGACAAGAAAATAGAGTTTCAGAGAAGTGAAGTACTTGCCCAAAGGCACACAACTAGTAAATATAAAAGCTAAGCATGTAAAATCAGGCCCATTTGAGACTCAAGTAACTGATTTTCTTGTCTATTACAGCATGTAATGTAGTAATAATACCAAACGTTGAATAGTTCATTATATAGTTCATGAATATGTCACATGTCAGTTTGTAAAGGGCTTTCTCAAACATTCCTTGAATTTTCACAATGTTGAGACAGAGATGACGTGGGTAATTCTCCCCATTTTGCAGATGAAGAAAGAATGCAGGCAAACTGAATTTTCTTTCCACCCAGAAGCAGCACTAGCTGTTCTCTAAGGTGGAGGGAAGGAAGGAAGGAAGGAAGGAAGGAAGGAAGGAAGGAAGGAAGGAAGGAAGGAAGGAAGGAAGGAAGGAAGGAGGGAGGGAGGGAAGGAAAGAAGGAAGGGAGGGAGGTGGGGGGGAGGGGGGAGGCAGGGAGGGAGGGAAATCCCCCTTTCTCCACCTCCTCCTCCCCTTCAGCTTGTGTCTGGCATTAGGGACAAGATTGAATTTATACCGATCTGCAAATATTTTCCTCTTAAGTGTCTATTTTCACTGGACATAAATTGGACTGAATTGCCTTTACCTGCCGGAGCTGGAAAACCCGTCTCTATAAATTGATCCCTTAACTCAGCCATCCTCCTGAAACAGTTAGCTGCTCTGGCAGCTCCCACCTCTCTGGGCATGCAGCAGCCCTGGGTCACTAACACCGAGAATTTTCTCAAGAGTGGCCCACTTAGTTCTCCATACCCCTCTTTTCTGGGCCCAAAGCAGGACATCATTCCATTTCTCTTCATTCATCACCCTGGATCTCTTCTCTCCCCACATCCAGCTATTGCATCCTGAACCAGTCCTTGATTCTGCCCCTTCCTCCTCATCCTTGCTGTCTCTGCCTTTTCCAGGCTGAGATTTGCTTCCTAGTTGCTCTTCACCTTCCCTCCAGTCTGCCCTGCTCCAATCTTCACACTTAGCCAGAGTGGTCTGTGTGACTGTCCAGGGGTAAGATGACAATTACCCATCCTCTTTTCATGGAGGAGGACATTCATGTCTATTCCTCATATGAAATAGAAAATCTCTATTCTCAACATGAGGTAGGGAGAAGCCTTCAACTTCCACTTGAGACAAGACAATCATGCATTCCCCTTCTTTTGTGGGGGTGTGGGGAAGATGCAAACAAACTTTGGTAGCCATCATTTACTGGACACTTACTGCATGCCATCTGGTGGGAAGCAGCATAGCAGGAGGTGAAGGTGGGCTTGGGCCTCAGACTGCCCCAGGTCACCTCCTGCCTCTATCACCCTCCAGTCAGAGAGAACGAGATATTTTTGCTTTGCTTCTTTGGGTCCTTTCCACCTTTCTCCACCCTGCTCTGTGCTGTGAGAGTTGATCTGTATGGTCCACTTGGGTTCAGTTAATGCACTGGAGGAGAGTAAGGGCTGCAGCATCACACCCTATTCCCTGTTCTTTGCCCACCAGGATGGGACCACAGCCCCTTTAGGGAAGTCCTCTCTTAGGTCACAGCTACTCTCTTTGAGTTCTGGTAACTGCTCCATCCCCTGCCTTTTAGCCTAGGGAGATTCACTAACCACCTTCCTGGCACACCCCTTTTTAAGTAGGCCCTTCCTCAACTTTCCTGAGTTACCTTAGCTGAGAGTGTCACCTGACGCCTGCTATGCACTGACTTCTAGAATGGGATCCTGGGTAAGTCGCCCCTCCTCTGAGCCTGAGTCTCTTCATCTGCCAAAGGAGGGTAATCAGAGGGCAGGATGATGAAAGGAAGGGGGATGACTGCATGGCTTTTGTGAGAATTAAGTAAGGAAAAGCGCTTAAACAGTCTGGCTTCTAGAATCCACCCAATAAATACTAGTTGTTCTTCATATTTTTAAGCACCCAATGACACAGTGCTGTCTCCATTTTACAAGCAAATAAACTAATTCAAATGGAGGTCAAGTGACTCCGTGAGGGTCGCCCTGCACTTAACAGTGCCAGAATTCAAATCTAGGGCCATATAACTCCAGAGACTGAATTTTAGCCACAGTGCAGTAAAGCATTCAATCCAATGTGTTGGGCCCCTCCCCTGAGTTGCTGATATGGGGGCTACCTTGTTTGGTTCCTCAGCCTTAGAGGAAACCCATGCTGTCTGAGCGGGCCCACAATGTACCTGGATAATCGCTCTGTGAATGCTGTACTGAGGAGAGGGGGATGGTCCTCCTTGACCCCTGCAGGCAATCAGCTTAGCCCATGAAGCGTGAGATTTAATTACCCTTATCTAAGCTTAAATAACTGTAAATGTTATTGTTGGTCACACGGAATTATCTCGCCCTTTGAAAATACTCAGCAATTTCCCTGACTCTGTGCTTTCCACAGGCAGGGAAACAATGCTGGTAATATCCCACCACTACTTGAACCCCAGCGTTCTGCAGACTGTTTGTGTGACATTTTGGGGCATCCAAGATAGATGTGGCTTCCTGTTTGCCTGCTGTTGGCAAAGGGAAGGCAGTTGGCTTAGTAGCTGCTACCCTGGAGAAGAGAGAAGAGAAAGAGAGAGAGAGAGAGAGAGAGAGAGAGAGAGGGCTGACATCTCAAATTCTCCACTTGGTACTGGAAGAGGATGGGAAAGTTGCTTAACCTCTCTGGTTTTCATTCTGTGATGTGTCCTCATCCAGTCTCTGTGTTGGTGGTTTCCGGAGGGAAGTAGAAAGTTTGGAGACAAGTACATGGTAAAATGGGAAAAGCTGGGACAAGGATTTGGACTCACCACTGGGGATGCATAGGAGTTGCTCCTCTTATACCAAGGAGCAAGAGCTGGAAGGAAGTCCAGGCCATTCAGTAGTGTTAGGAGGCAGTATAGGCACAGACAGATGTAAGTGCAGACTTGGACAGATGCTGGTGCAAGTCAGAGCAGGACCAGCTGGCAACTATATGAATTGACCTAGCTGCACTTCTTCCCTAAGCCTCTTTATTTTCTTTCTAGTAAAATAAGGATGATAACACCTACTTCATAGAGGTGTTGTGGATTATAGATAGATGGAAGATAAAAAATATAAACTGATTAATAGATAATACAGAGGTAGACAAGTGATATTTATGCAAAACACTGACATATAGTAAAAACTCAACAATGGAAACAATTACCATTTTGCTATTATTATTTATAACCATCTCAAGAAGATATGAACAGGCAAGCAGCTTGGTGCTCAAGATGATGATAATGATGATAATGATACATGATAAAAGTAGTTTATAATTAGTTATCATTATCATCGTTATCAGTAGAGTAACTAACATTTCTGAATCAACTATCATATATTAACCCTGTAGTAAGTATATTAAGTACCTGATTTCAAATTTTTACTATCCTACTTAAGAGAGGTACTATTCTTCTATTACTGTCCCCATTTGACAGGTGAGAAAACTGAGGCTCAGCTAAGTTAGTTGATTTGCTCAAGGTCGTCCAGCTAGTGAGTGGCTGGGTCTAGAAACTAGTTCAATTTGACCTGAGAGCTTATGTTCTTAATGAAGTGGTGTGGGGGCATGGTGATGGAGTGGTCAAGAACAGGCAGTATTGAAAGAATCAGAAAGCAAACAGCAACAGGGAAGTGTGGTACCAAGGAACAATATTCAATATGGCAGCAAGGAAGTTCCTGGCAGTCATAGGAAGAGCGCACAGAAAGAAAAAGACAGAGCTCAATCCAGGAAGGGAAGCCAGCTGTTAGAACTGTCAATGCTGATGATACAGCCTAAGGTATCCTGCAGACCAAGTTAGAAGCTAGAACTCAGTTCATCATGGTTACAGTTCAGAACAGCAGGGCCCTCTAGAATTTCTGAGTTATAAAGCAGGAAAACCAGGGACAACCAGACTTTGTTTGAATTCTGGATTTACTACTTACTAACCATGGGCTAGAATTGTGTTCTTTGTCCTTTCTGGGCCTCAGTTTCCCAATATGTAATATCAAGTGAGTACTAATAGACAGGCAGATGGCATATATAGATGGCAGAAACACCATCATTCTCCACCTCTGCACTCTCTGCAGACATCACTAATGGATCTCTGAACTCTTTCCAATTGTGTCATAACTGCAGAATTCTCTCAGAGTGCTCCAGAAATAGCTTCCCAATCAATCAATCAATCAGAGTAGGCACTGGACTGAACTGTATGATGACGAATAATTCTTTCAGATCTAATGAACTATGATCCTCATATTTTGTTGATTGACTTGTGCTATCCTTGTCTTTCCTTCTTCACCTTAAAAATGGTAGATGGTTGAAGTATTCTCTAATGATCACAGCAGTGAATAATCACAAAATTAAAAGTCAGACAAATGCCTTAGAATTTGTCTTATCCAGTTGTTTTCAAACCACAGTCCCCAGGACTCCCTGTAAGTTCAGGGCATCTTTGGAAGACATCATGGACCCTAACCTCTGTCTGACTCAGAATCTCAATATATTAAAATTTCAAATGAATCATCCTTTCACTCATTCATTCATCCAACAAATATTGATTTAGAAGAAAAAGTGTTATATTCTACATACAGGAAAGAAGGAGGGAAGGATGAAGAGAGATAAAGAAAAAGGAAGGGAAGGAAGGAAGAAAGGTGGTAAGGAAGGAAAGAAGGAGGGAAGGAGGGAAGGAAGGAAGGAAGGAGGGAGGGAGGGAAGGAAGGAAGGAAGGAAGGAAGGAAGGAAGGAAGAACGTGGAAGGGAGGAAGAACATGGAAGGAAGGAAGGAGGGAAAGGGAAGGGTAGAAGAGAGGGAAAGAGGGAGGGAAAGGAAAAGAGAGAGGGAGGGAGGGAGGGAGGGAAGGAAGGAAGAAGGGAGGGAGGGAAGAAATAAGGGAGGGAGGGAAGAAGGAAGGAAGGAAGAAAGAAAGAAAGGAAGAAAGGATGGAAGGACGGAGAGAAGGAGGAAGGGAAAGAGAGAAGGAAGGAAGGAGAGAAGGAAGGAAGGAAGGAAGGAAAGGTTTTAAAACCACTGATCTAGCGCATTCTACAGATAGAAAGCCTGATACCCAAGCATTGAACAAGAGTGGGCCAAGGCCTTACGGAAAGTTAACATAGCTGAGATTTGAACTCAATTCTCCTAACTCCCAGCCAACTCAAAGCTCTTTTCACGTGCCCCAGTCCCTTCTGTCCATAAGGTAGTTTAGAATAAGTGGAGAGGGGGAATTCAGACTCCTCTGGCAAGAAGAACTGACTAAGGGACTAAGTCAGAAATGGAATATTGAAGCTGAAACCTCCAATAGTTGCTGCCTTCCAGGGAAATTCAAGCCAGAATAGCAGCATCCAATCTGTATGAAGCCCCAGCCAAGATATAAAGCAAGAAGCCTGGGTTGCATGTGCAGATCAGGCAGGCATACATCTAACTCCCTAGCTGTATAGACAGAGCTCATCCCCACTGGCAGGCCTTCCACGGGGCCATTTTATGATTGTTGCAAACTGAACTGGAGCCATCTGCTTCTTGACACCTATGGGTTCCCACTGGTCTTTCTACTGGCTTAAACGTCAGCTCCTGCTCAGATCAGAGATGCTTCTAGAGGTTTATGGTACATCTGGCATCTAATTAAAGGCAGTCCTATCCCCTGCGGACAGATTCTTCCTCCTCTCCAAAGTTCAGGCACTCCTTTTTCACGCATACAATAATTCCTCCTTTCGCTTAATCAACAAACTTTTTTAATGTATACCAAACACCATGCTGAGCCCAGGAAGATACTCACAGGTGACAGTTCTTCACCTGAGAAGCTATTGTCTCATTCAGCAGCTGAGGTAGGTGAAGGGGAGGTGGCTTCTTTCTCTGCCACCAAGAGGATTCTGAGAGCAACATTCTCAAGGTCACAAAGCGCATCTGGTATAAAGACAGTTCCTGTATCACATGTTATCTCCTAGGGCTATAAGAGAAAGACTAGTCAAGGATTGTCCAGGCCTCCCAGTAGGTAAGCATGAGATTGCTGCAGTGGTGATATATACAAATTCCTGGAACTTTTCTCCCAAATGTAGTCCTCTTTTGGATGTTCATACACAGCAAGCTCTTTCTCACCTCAAAGCCTGGAACGCTCACGCCCATGTTCACATCTACCCACCCACTCACCCAAAACACCCTCCACTCCCGTTCTTCCATTCTTTTCTTGGCTAGTTCTCCATTCTACAGGTCTCAGCTGAAATGTCACTTCCTCAAAGAGGCTTTCCAAGAGACCCAGATCTAAATTTTTCTCTCATGTAATTTTCTTTCATAGGACCTTGTACTTTTACTTCATGGAACTGATCAAAATTTGAAATTTTAATGTACTTACAGATTTATTTGTTCAATGGATGACGCCTCTAGAGACCAGAAAATCACTTGCTACTTGAGTGGGTGAGTGAGTGATGTTACCAGTACTGGGACCCTCTGAAAAGATGTCTTGGTTTCTGACTAACGTAAGGAAGGTAGCAATTACTCCAGCTTGCTGAATCTTAGGGGATTTTATTGATATCAGAGGGAATGTCACATTCTCATCTCAAAAGAATACATTTTGGTCAATTCTTGTGTAAGTCAAAACCACAATAACATCAACTACAAAAACATTTTCTAATTTCAGTGTTGCATAACTCTTCTCTGTTCAGCAGCCCAACCCCATCTCCATGACAACCCACATCCCAGTACCAGCAGAGACGATGTTATTACAGGAGACAGGAGGAAAGGTCTTCCTGGAGCCACCTTGACCGCACTCTGAGGTGTTTGTCATCAGCCATTCCCGCTAGGCACTGCGCTTTTCCCGATGGCTTTTTGCATCTTTTGGCACACAGCACCCATCTATGAGAGCCCTGGGAAACAGTCTGGATAGATCTGAGCCCTCCTGGCATTTGGCTTTGGCTCCAAAGACATCCCCTGGTCCTCTCTCATAACCAGCATGGATGATGAGTCAGATGGATTGCTGTAAATCTTACATGTTGATGAGAGAAAGGCAAAATGTTCTCTTTTTTCACCATCTTCAAAAGCCTTTTTATTTTGTTATTTTTAACTTTTAAAAATTTTTATATATTTAAGGGGTGCAAAAGGACATGTCTTACATGCATATATTGTGTAGTGAAGTCTGGGGTTTTAGTGTACCCATCACCCAAATAGCAAACACTGTACCTTACAGGTAGTTTTCCAATCCACATCCCACCTCCCTCTCTCTCACTTTGTGGAGTCTCCAATGTCTATTATTTCACTCTGTATGTCCATGTGTATCCATTGTTTAGCTCCCACTTCTAAGTGAGAACGTGCAGTCCTTGACTTTCTGTTTCTGAGTTGTTTCACTTACATGAGGATAATACTCTCCATTTCCATTCATGTTACTGCAGAAGACATGATTTCATTCTTTTTCATGGCTGAGTAGTATTCCATAGTGTATATGTACCACTTTTTATTTTTTTAATCCAGTCCTCCATTGGTGGACATTTGGGTTGATTCACATCCTTGCCATCATGAACAATGCTGCAATAAACATATGAGTCCAGGTGCCTTTTTGATATGATGATTTGGGAAAGGTAAGAAATTCTAAGACAAAAGGAGGTCCAGGGTATTACTAAGAGGGCTTGTTAAACAGAAAAGAAAACATGGTTTGGGAGATGCCTATAATAGTAAATAGCCTCAGAAAAAGCACAAGGGGACACAATATTATCCAAAGTGGATTAGACTCCTAAGAATCTTTCTACCTAAATGGAGAGCCCTCCCTCAATCCTGGGAGAAAGCACCTCAGCAGTGATGATGGTGACAATGCCAGAATACTGTTCATAGTTGTACAACTTTGTACTGAGCATTCTATTAAATCCTTTCCATAACCCACCTCATTTACTCTTCCTAACACCTTCATCAGCTAGATCTGATTATCCTATTTACTAATGGAAGAATGAGGATTCAGAAAAGGGAAGTGACTTGCCCAAGCCACATGGCTACGTGAGATGTGAAACTGAGTTTAGAACTCATTCAATATTACCTAATCTCAAGATACATTCATTTATTCATGCCACAAACATATTTATTTATTAAGCACCTATTATATGATTAGAACACTATTCTAGGCCTTGGTATTACATTATATAAAACAGAAGACAGACATTTCTATCTTCACAGAGCTCATGTCTGGTAACTAGTGACAGAGTTCATGAATCTATCTACATGGCTCCCATGTTACAAAGTGAGTCTGAGAGAGAGACAACACCTTATTTGGACTCCTGGTTTCCATATTAAAAAAAATTTTTTTAATTATACTTTAAGTTCTGGGATACATGTGCAGAGCATGCAGGTCTGTTACATAGGTATACATGTGCCATGGTGGTTTGCTTCACCCATCAACCCATCATCTACATTAGGTATTTCTCCTAATGCTATCCCTCCTCTTGCCCCCGACCCTCCAACAGGTCCTGGTATGTGATGTTCCTCTCCCTGTGCCCATATGTTCTCATTGTTCAACTCCCACTTATAAGTGAGAACACGTAGGGTTTGGTTTTTTGTTCCTGTGTTAGTTTGCTGAGAATTATGGTTTCCAGCTTCATCCACATCCCTGCAAAGGACATGAACTCATTCTTTTTATATGGCACATAGTATTCTTTGGTGTGTATGTGCCACATTTTCTTTAACCAGTCTATCACTGATGGGCATTTCCATTGGTTCCAAGTCTTTGCTATTACGAATAGTTCTGCAATAAACATATGTGTGCATGTGTCTTTAGAGTAGAATGATTTATAATCCCTTAGGTATATACCCAGTGATGGGATTGCTGGGTCAAATTGTATTTCTGGTTTTAGATCCTTGAGGAATCACCACAGTGTCTTCCACAATGGTTGAAATAATTTACACTCCCACCAACAGTGTAAAAACATTCCTATCTCTCCACATCCTCTCCAGCATCTGTTGTTTCCTGACTTTTCAATGATCGCCATGCTAACTGGCATGAGATGGTACCTCATTGTGGTTTTGATTTGCATTAGACAATGACCAGTGATGATGAGCTTTTTTTCATATGTTTTTTGGTCACATAAATGTCTTCTTTTGAAAAGCATCTGTTCCATTTGACCCAGTAATCCCATTACTGGGTATATACACAAAGAATTATAAATTGTTCTTTTATAAAGATACATGCACACGTATGTTCATTACAGCACTGTTTACACTAGCAAAGACCTGGAACCAACCCAAATGTCCATCAACAATAGACTGGATAAAGAAAATGTGGCACATATACACCATAGAATACTATGCAGCCATAAAAAACAATGAGTTCGTTTCCTTCACAGGGACATGGATGAATCTGGAAACCAACATTCTCAGCAAACTGAGACAAGAACAGAAAACCAGACACCTAATGTTCTCACTTATAGGCGGGTGTTGAACAAATAGAACACATGGACACAGGGAGGGAAGCATCACACACTGGGGTCAGTTGGCGGGGGGGCTAGTGGAGGGACAGTGGGGGATGGGGAGGGTGGGGAGGGATAATGAGGAACAAATACCAGATGTGAGTGATGGGGCGATGAAGGCGGCAAACCACCTTGCCATGTATGTACCTATGCAACAATCCTGCATGATCTGCACATGCAACCCAGAACCTAAAGTACAATAAAAATAAGAATGAGGAAAAGATAAAAAGAAAAAAAAGAAAAGTGTCTGTTCATATCCTTCACCCACTTTTTGATGGGGTTGTTTTCTTCTTGTAAATTTGTTTAAGTTCCTTGTAGATTCTGGATATTAGCCCTTTGTCAGATGGGTAGATTGCAAAAATTTTCTCCCATTCTGTAGGTGGCCTGTTCACTCTGATGATTTTTTGTTTTTTGTTTGTTTGTTTTTTGCTATGCAGAAGCTCTTTAGTTTAATTAGATCCTATTTGTCAAGTTTGGCTTTTGTTGCCATTGATTTTGGTGTTTTGGCCATGAAGTCTTTGCCCATGCCTATGTCCTGAATGGTATTGCCTAGGTTTTCTTCTAGGGTTTTTATGGTTTTAAGTCTTATGGTTAAGTCTTTAATCCATCTTGAGTTAATTTTTATGTAAGGTGTAAGGAAAGGGTCCAGCTTCAGTTTTCTCATATGGCTAGCCAGTTTTCCCAACACCATTTATTAAACAGGGAATCCTCTCCCCATTGCTTGTTTTTGTCAGGTTTGTCAAAGATCAGATGATTGCAGATGTGTGGCATTGCCTCTGAAGCCTCTGTTCTGTTCCAGTGGTCTGTATCTCTATTTTGGTACCAGTACCATGCTGTTTTGGTTGCCGTAGCCTTGCAGTATAGTTTGAAGTCAGGTAGTGTGATGCCTCCAGCTTTGTTCTTTTTGCTTAGGATTATCTTGGCTATACAGGCTCTTTTCTGGTTCCATATGAAATTTAAAGTAGTTTTTTCTAATTCTGTGAAGAAAGTCAATGGTAGCTTGATGTGAATAGCATTAAATCTATAAATTACTTTGGGCAGTATGACTATTTTCACAATATTGATTCTTCCTATCCATGAGCATGGAATGTTTTTCCATTTGTTTGTGTCCTCTTATTTCCTTGAGCAGTGGTTTTTAGTTCTCCTTAAGGAGGTCCTTCTCATCCTTTGTAAGTTGTATTCCTAGTTATTTTATTCTCTTTGTAGCAATTGTGAAGGGGAGTTCACTCATAATTTGGCTCTCTATTATTGGTGCACAATGCTTGCGATTTTTGCACATTGATTTTATATCCTGAGATTTTGCTGAAGTTGCTTATCAGCTTAAGGAGTTTTGGGGCTGAAAAAATGGGGTTTTTGACACTATGAAGAAACTGCATCAACTAATGGGCAAAATAACCAGCTAGTATCAATTTTAAATTTTCTATCTATCTTCCTCTCCCACCTTCCACCATTACCCTGCTAGTCCCATTTCTAAAAGTGGGGCATACAGAGAAGCCAGAGGATTTAGCCACATTTCAAATACCAGAACCCCAGTACAGTCTTGAGTTACCATCTCGGGCTGTTTGCAACTGCAGCCAGGTGGGCCAGGCTTGCTTCAGTGCTGCAGTTTTTTTTTAAGCATTTAGGGGACTTAATTTGTCCCCTACAATTCTAAGGGAGAAGTATTGAGTTTGCAGGAGTGCCCAGAGACCTGCCAGGACTTGTGTATTTCAAATACGTCTTAGGCAAAGCTCATCCATTCTATGTGTATGGTTTCTCAAACCAGAGACGACTGATACCTCGCTGATGCCCAGTTCTGCTGGCATTCACCCGCTGACTTACTGCCTTCATGACCCTGCTCAGGCATTCAGGAATACATGAACTGCTGCCATTTGACCTCATTCTGTGACCCATGCAGGTCAAGCTCCTCACTGAGCTTCTGCATTTGCATCTGTAAAATGGGCAACTTCCAGGCTCATTTGGAATCCTCCTAGCTCTAATAGCCTAAAATTATTCAAAGCAATGGTGAGCAGCAGCTTGGCTGGCTTGATCAAAGAGGTTATTGAGCAATCTGCCCTGCTCCTTCTTCCTGCTCCCTGATCCCCTCTGTATACCTTTCCCGCCCCCCACCACCACCACTGCCCATCCCCATCAACTCAAGCCACACCATATGTTGCTTTGTTTTTTCTGAGAATCAATTCTAAGGTGGCAGCTCTAACACTCTACACTCCTGCAGCCTATCTTAACTCGCCAGGCAGCTCAACACCTGGGTGGCAGGCACCAGCAGCCCCAGCTGTGAGCAGCACAGCTCAGCCTCTGCTTTTCTTCCTCCCAGGCTCCAGAAACACCCCTCTTGCAACTCAGGTCTGCTTGAATGTGTTCTCTGGGGTCTTTAGCCAGAGGACCTATCCCCTCAGGGTCTCCTGCAGGTGGTAGGAAGAGCTTCACACAAATTAAAAAGGGAGGGAATGAGCAAAGAAGAATGAATAAGGAAGAGATAGAAAAAGAAGGAAAACAGGCATAAAGGAGGAAAGAAGTCCTCAAAGACCATCTACCACGCCCAAGCTCTCTGCTATGTATTTTAAATTCATCATCCTTTCTTTCATTTATTCAGGAACTATTTATGAGAATGCATTATGCACCAGGGACTACAACAGGCACTAGGAATACAGTGGTGGACAAAAATAAACACATCCCTGACCTCATAGTGAGGGAGATCAAATGCGTGACTTAATCCTCACAACAAATTTACCAAGTTTTAAAATTCCCATTTTTCAGTTAGTAGAATTGAGCCGTAGAGAGGTAGAGGTACTTGCCTAAGACACAGCAAGAAAATTGGCAGAGCTGAGATTTAAACTCATCCCTGTCTGACTCCTAAGCCCTCATTCTGTTGCACCATCCTGCCTTCCATCCTTATTGTGGGGTTCTGCTGAACCTGGGAAAAACTAACAGTCATATGACCTGTTATAGTATGAAAGAACTTTTCAGATAATCTCACCTGTTGCTTGTGGTGACTCAATGGGGCTGGTGGAATGGGCCATAAAGAAACTTACTAAGACAGTTGTAGGTAAAGAAAGGCAGATTTATTAGGGAGAATATGAAAATATGTTGCAAGGGTGCAACAGGCAGGTCAGCAAGAGAACTGACTGCAAGGATACAAAGGTTTTCTGGGGATTTTGTAAGATGGTACATATGCTGGAGAAGGCTACATGCAGTACTGATAAAGCCAAGGTTGCTGTGAGCTAACTTGCATTTTTCTATTAGCCGAGGGTCTGATGATAAATTGGGTGCAGGAAGATTGTAAGTTATTTGAGCAGGAGGGGTGAGTGTTCTGGACCGTGAAGCAATGCAGACTTATAGCTTATCTGCTTTTTCTTTTTGCTTTCCCCTGCTTCTGCCAGCCTGAATCCTTTTCCCTTATTAAGACTCCACATCACCCAATGGTTTCATTGAACCAGAGGGAAAATTGAGGACCAGAAAGTTTTTTGACTTGCTGAAAGCTGCAAAGCTCAGTAGGATCGGGGGTCAGGACTGGAACTGGGGTATCCTGAGTCCCAGACATCTGCTCTTTATACCACAGTGTACATTGTACCACATTTCTCTTCTTTTCCTTTATTCTCCATATAAAATATATAGTATTTTTGATAATGCAAAGCAATGCATTTTCCATTCCTCTCAATTCATAACACATTGCCAATCCCCTAGCTATTGAAACCATGTGTTGCAGGCAGTGCTTCACAGAGAGGACATTACTAGCTAAAATAATAAAGTTAAAACTCAACTTAGATAATCCAGTTAGACTTTTTTTTTTAAAGTAAAACAATAGTCTTCAGACTTTGTTTAGAGAGGAAAGGGATTTCTAAATTCTAAAAGCTCCCATTAGACATCAAGAGCCCAGCCACCACAATTTAGCATTAAATTTTATTCCATGCCATAGGTAAACAAACAAATTCTCAGGATAGGACATAACTCAAGCTTCCATCAGATGGGAAGAGGAAGAGGTACATATTTTGCTAGAGATGAAGATTTGGAAGGGATAAGACATAGTGGAGATGAGGCCTGGGTCCTTGGAAAGAGATTCAGAACCCTACCAATCCCAAGTGACTCAACCCAAAGAAGGATCAGGGAGAGGGCATAACACAATAAAATCTCCGTTACAACCCCTAGATATGGAAACAAAATAAGAAGGCACCCGGCTGCTGTTTGACTTCTCCACTGAATGCACTAAGACACAAGAAGGCAGGAACCCAGCACAGGTAAAGTGAATTCAGCTGACCCCATAGCCTATGTGTGCTCTGAGGGGGGCTGGAATGTCCTCCCTTTGTACCCCAGGAGAAGGACCAGTGGGTCAATAAGGACCTGAGTTCACAAGAGACCTCCCAGGTGAATATTTTTGATAGATACTCCAAGGTCAGTGGTCAATGCCAGCCCAGGACCCAAGGCCCTGCAGGACACTGAGGATTGAGCAAAGACAGAAGCCAAGTACCAGAAACAAGTGGGGCGGACTCCCGACCCAGCAAAACCAGAGTCTGTCTGGTGGCTCCAAGACCTCCTCCCTCTACTGGCACAAAGACAATTCCACTTTTCCTTTAACCCTGTCACTTTCATTTTGCTAAATTTCAATGTCTTCTTTTCGCCCAGTTAGAAGCTGGAGACTAGTGTGATATGAGAGTTAAAGAGCAATTAAGGAAACACTTTTTGGATTATTTTTAAAACATTGTGCCTTGGTTTATAAATTATTCAACCCAGGATATTTGTTTTGAAAACTTCTGATAGGAGAGAGTGATGTCAGCGATTAAAATCTAGATTTCTGGGCTCCCTGCCTTTTAGAGTCCAAATTCTCTCAGCCTCTCATTGTCTGTGCTGCCTTTACTTACTCCAATAAAGCCAAGAGTTAGAAGAGACCTGAGAGCCTTAATCAACATTCCTACCACATCCCCAACATACATGCCTCACTTAGAAATCCAAACCCTGAGGTGCGTACCTGGGAATGTCCTTCCCAGGGCAACAAGGCTCAGAAGTGAGTGTTCTCCAACGTCCCCTGGTTTCCTGCCTTCAAGCCCAGCACCCCATCTGCCAGAGCACAGAGCACTGACTATACACATCTCTGGCTTTCTCACATTAGCAGTGCTTTATTTTTATTTATCTCCTTTATTTGGGGCAGAATTTGTTTTTCTGACTAGGTGTTTGCTAAGAACCCCTCCAACTGGAACATTCTATGACTCATCCTTTGTCTTCTTGCATGTCCTTGATTCACTCCATTTAAAGTGAGCAAACACTTTGCTTGGTTTGCTTAAGCATCTGACTTCCAGGGACAGAATTAAACCTGAAGGTGGGGTGAGTGTCAATTTGATTAAATTGTTGTCAAAGCCCTGCCTGCTGCCCTTCCCGACAGAGCCCATGAGTGATGTCCCTGTCCAGTGAACTGCTACACCACACAACCCCCATGGGCTGCCTTGGAATTCTTGGCTAGGATACTCTGTCCCTATAAAAGGTTGCCTCATATCTAAGCCAACCTCCAGTATCCCAAGAAAAAGCCAATTTCAGGATTTCAGCTCAATTAATTTAGACTTTATGAAAATTCAACTAGGGCTTTAAAAGTTTTGGTAAGCAGGACAGGAGAGAAGGCTAGTTAACTACCTTAACTGAGCCAACTGCACTGGGGCATTGGAACCATAGCAGTAGTGTGTCATGAAGGTGAAGGCTTAAGGCTGGATTCAGACCTCCATTCATGTAGAGTCACTTGGCTAATTACAAAATAATTCTCATAAATTTTCTTTTAAAGGATCTCAGAAGAGCTATCCTATATACAATTGTATTAGCTTAGTATGAGTTGTGATGTGAATTTGTGAATTGATGACAACAATTTTAATCATTAAATTGTAATTGAGACTTTGGTAATACACAACAGTCTTCCTAATTTTTTAAAAGAACAAATCTTCCACCTAGCTTGCTGTGTACAAGCATTGTGGAGTGGTTTGAACAGTTCCAGGAAGGAACTCAGAATATGTGAGTTCTCATTATCATGATCCCTAACTTGCTCAATGAATTAGTCCTCTCTCATCCAGAAAATAAAGGTACTCCTAGATATTATAGTGACCTCATAAGGCTTTTGGGTGCTAGAATGAAATCAGTCAAAGAACCAGCCAATGAACACATTATACATGGAATATCTGCAATGTACAAGGCCTCTGAGAGGATATAGAAAGATATCATGAATTCATTCATTCAATGAATATGAGTCGTATGCCTCCTATAACCCCAGCAAGGAGCTAATCATTCAAGATCCAGTGAAGAGAACATGTCAGATTTGGTTCTTGTGTTCACTGAGTTTATATTCCAGTGAAAGAACTCGATAATTAACAAGAAAAAAAATAAGTACAGAAAGTAATGGCACATTGTAAGATCCTGGGAGGGAAACAGCACTGTGATAGAGAACAACAAAGTTGAGAAAGATGTACATGATTTACTGTGAGTAGTCTGGGGAGGCCTCCGGTAGAAAGTGACCTTTAACTGAAATGTGAAAGATGCAAAGAAGCCAGGCATAAGAAGAATGGGAAATGCTTGGGGAAAAGTGTCTCCATCAAAAGGAACAGTAAGTGGCAAACACCAAGGCAAGCTATAATGATGCGTTCCAGGAACTATTGGGAAAGCAATGTGGTTGGATCTTAGAGAGCAAGGTGGAGTATGATTTAGGCACAAATCTCATTCTCAAGATGTTTGCCATCTGGTAGACAAGATGAGATAATACAAGCAAAGATAATTTAGATAAAAGTATCAAAAAGGGCTAAATTCTGTGAAGGAAGAACAGATTAAGGGCTACATATCCAGGCATGCAATAGAACCCAGTTGAAGCCAATGGGAGAAACAGGGCTAAGTTGAGTCTAAGAGGATTACTCTGTCAGTTCCTGTACATAACAAACCACCCTATAACTTAGTAATTCAAAGCAACAACTATTTATTTATCACACAATTCTGGGTTGTCATTTTAGGCTTGACTCAGGTAGGCAGTTCCTTTGGTCTTGGCTTCGATGTCAGCCAAGATGCCTCTACACTCCATAGGTCTCAGCCTCTATGTCTCTCACATTCCTTAATCAGGTTCTTGGGTGTCAAGGCCCTAGTATAAGCACAAGAAAACCAATTATGAAAGAGATTAAGTGGAAGTAGGCAAGGTTTCCTGAGGACTAAGCTCAGAATCAGCACACTGTCACTTCTGCTGTATTATATTGGCTAAATCAAATCACACAATCATGCCAGAGCCAAAGAGAGTGGAAACTATGAAGTTATAACGGTAAAGGCTGCAGATTCAAATAGGCCATTCATCGGTGTTATTAGTGTGATTAGTGCACCAAAGTTGCTTAACTAGAACAGCCTAAAGGATTGTAAATGAAGGGCGAATTTGAATGGTGGTTGACAGGTGGCAAGACTGCAGCAGTGGAGACAAAACATGTATTAAATCTGAAGACTGCAATTAAGAGAGAAATGGAAGATTCAGCAATGGAAGTAGAAGCCAGAAGAAAAAAAAGCACATGTGGCTTGAGGAATGTGTTAAACAAGAGGCAGAATTAAATTTATGCATACCCAAAGAAAAAATGTTGCTGATCCCCTTATTGAGAAGTGCCTGAAGTGGCACTATATGCAGCCAGTTTCACATTTTATCTATGGGTCTCTTTTGCAACCCCACTCTTGGTACTATTTCCACACTGTAGAAAAGCTGTGATCTGGAAGAAGAACTCATCAAGGAATTGTGTTTTGTTAGGTCTTAAAATATGGGTAGATTTTATGTATAAAAATCCTCTTTGGACATTTATGGTATTATGATTAACATTATGCTTACTTTTAGACACTGAATTAACTGAAATCTTTTATTTATTTATTTATTTGTTGTTGTTGTTGAGACAGAGTTTTACTCTTGCTGCCTAGAGTGGAGTGGAGTGGTGCAATCTCAGCTCACTGTAACCTTCACCTCCTGGGTTCAAGCAATTCTCCTGCCTCTGACTCCCGAGTAGCAGGGACTACAGGTGTGTGCCTCTATGCCTGGCTAATTTTTTGTATTTTTAGTAGAGATGAGCTTTCACCATGTTGTCCAGGCTGGTCTGGAATTTCTGACCTCAGGTGATCCACCCACCTCAGCCTCCCAAAGTGCTGGGATTATAGGCATGAGCCACCTGAAATCTTTTAGATCAAAGGAATCAAACTTGTGGAAATCCCAAATTTTTTTAGCTCAAGATTTTCAACTTGCTTTAATAGAACTCTTTTTATAAAAATGAAATTTAATATAGAAAATGTAATGTTTTAATATGTAAAGCAGATGAAAGCACATCTTCATAATATGCGTTTATTTACTAAGTTCCTTTTTTCAACACTTATTTAAATACCCCTCATTAAAACTACGTTTTGTTCAATAAAACAATAATGCAAGAATTTTGGATAAGACTTATGGTCTTAAAATAGCTTGAGAATCTAATATGTTTTGGTATTTTGTTTGAGTTGCACACGTTGATAAAAATATTTCTCACAGATAAGTAGTAGTACTTATAGAGTTTTGCATGAGTGTAAAATCACTTCTCTTGGTTAAAATAAAATCCCACTACAGGGTTACAGGCTTCTAAATAATAACACACTTACATTTCTAAGACAGATAGATAGATAGACAGGCAGATCTGGATGGATGGATGGATGGACGGATGGACATACAGACTACAAGAGGAAGTTTAATTTCATTTATTCCAAAGTCTGCATGCGTACTCCAATGTCTATGTGCACACACACACACAATAAGTTTGCTCTTTGGTAGCCACTGTGGTATGTAAATCAGTCATACAATGTAATGGAATGTGCACAATATTTTTTATTGTAATTTGTGAGGTGAATTTTTCCTTTAAGTTAACTTACTCATTTTTTAGCCACAATTGCACTCCTGCAGAAGCACTCATCATTCCCTGGAACAAAGCTTTGAAAAAACTACTCTAAAAGGACAGAGAAGGTAGAAATATGCTACAGTCCTGGGAAAAAAATGTAAAAGAAAAAAATGGAATTTTGGGCCATATTTGCATCCAAATTCCAGTTCTTGTGTTACTTACTTACTAGTATGTAACCTTCATTATGTTTTTGGTTTCTTGTTTTCTTTTTTTGAGATAAAGTCTCACTCTGTCACCCAGGCTAGAGTGCAGTGGTGCAATCTTGGCTCACTGCAGCCTCTGTCTCCCAGGATTAAGTGATTCTGTGCCTCAGCCTTCCGAGTAGCTGGGATTACAGGTGTACACCACCACATCCAGTTAATTTTTGTAATTTTAATAGAGACAGGGTCTTACCATGTTGGCTAGGCTGGTCTCAAACTCCTGACCTCAAATTATCTACCTGCCTGAACCTCCTAAAGTGCTGGGATTACAGGCATGAGCTGCTGCACCTGGCCCAATTATGTTCTTTGATCTATTTGAGACTTTATTCTCCTTTCTCTAATATTAGGATTATAACTCTTATTTCTTCAAGTATTCTGAGAATTGAAACAAGATGATGTCCATATAGCTCTGAGTACTCTGTATAGCACATTGTAAATCCTTAATAAATGTTACTTCTTTTATCTCAACCCTGTTCAATTTCTTCCTATATCAGGAGTGAAAGAGAGATCAGATCTTTGGTTTGCTCAAATGTTTCGATAGATGCCCCCATGTTCTAATAGCATCAGCCTGTCAGGTTGCATCTACAATGTTTGTAATTCAGGTAGCAAATTGATTTTTGAAAGCACTCTGGGCCTGCTCTGTCCATGTCAGAGAAGCTCCAAGCATTAATTATGCACCAATATTGACGTTTTTGTCTGACAAGGTCTAATGTCACCATATTCAAATCTGGCTGCTTCCTTGTTAGAAAACCCTTCAAAATGTGGCCTTGGAAGAGACAGCATGTGTCACCTACAATATTTGAAATGTCCCAGGATTGAAGCCTTCAATTAGAATTAAAGATAATATGTATCCTTGTCATGGGTCCTGAAGAGAATGAGCTGGTGCAATTCACAAAAGCAGCTAGAGGTACAGCTACATCAGGCATTGCTCAAAAGAAGGCAATCAAATCTTCTGGTAAACTGCATACGGAGGTGTCGTGAACAATTTGAACGCATTTGGATTTGCTGCTGTATACAGAAGTCAGGTATCATGGTTCGTGTTTGGAAGCTTATCCATTTGCTAATTAGTAAGGTCAATCATAAATATCCAGCCACGTCTGCCTGATTTCACAGAATCATTAGGAGAATTGGGATCAACTTATTTTTAAAGGAGACTTATAATCATGCAAATGCAAGTGCCTCTGACTTGAACTGAATAAATAAACCACAGGCACTCTCATTCAAAGGTTCTTATTGGATCTATTTAATTCATTCAACAAATAATCACTGTGCTCTGACTACACGCCAGGCACTATTCTAGGCGCTGGGAGCTCATCAGAGCACGAGCAGGCAAGGTCTGCTCTTGTGGAGCATTTATTCTAATGAAGCCTCTTTTGGATGTTATGATTTCCAAGATTTTGGCTAAGATGATTTTGTAAGACAGAGCAAGGCTGCTAAATGAGTCTTTTCAATGAGTTCAGGATTTTCATTAATTTAAAGGAGTCTGTTAATTCCATCTCAAGCAACTCCTAAGACATAAACTCAAGAGTTTTGAATATAATTAATGATTCTCCCAGATTGCACTGTACTATGAATGTTTTCATGATGTCAGAGAAATTGTAGGAGGATTCTTATAGGGGAATATCACTCTACTTATTTTACATTCTGCATTTTCTGAAGAGGAACTGGGTAAGAGATGATTGCTAGTACCTATTTGTCCACCAAACTAAAAAGAAAGGACACTCACTTCTGATAAAGAATACTTAATATAAGTTATATTTTAGGTATGTGAAAAATTGGGGGGTTGGATTTTGCATACCCTAATATTTTCCTTTCTTTTTTTTTTAATCTTTTCAAAAATATTTTGAGTATGGGCCTTTTCCTAGGTATTGCATGAAACTCAGAGAATACAGATAAAATATAACACAACAAGAATCCCGTTCTCTCTCCCTCTTTCTCTTCCTCTTTCTCTCGTACATTCTTTTTTTTCTTTCTTTCACTCTCACTTTCTTTCCTCTCTTTTTCTTTCTTTCAAAAAAATATATATATATATAACACAGTCCTAGCATTCAAGAAATTCACAGTCTCATTTTTAAAATTTAAAAAGATGAGTAAGTTAAATCAGTTTAGTGTAGGGCTTAGACTTAATTTATCTTGGAAGTCACAGTGTAATGAAATGAATAGTAGACCAGACAGCCAAAAAATCTCTTTTTGTGTATTTTCCCTGTCATGCGGAAAGGCCACGAAACTCCTCTTTGTTTCAGTTTCCTTATCTGAAGAAGGATTTCACAGAATTGGTGTGAGGATTATTTTAAATTGTTCATGATGAAAGTAGTAAAGCCCCAAATAAAAGTGATGGATCATGATGGTTATAATTCATGCGAATTCCTGTAAGCCTTCCACTCTAAGATGGTTGTGAGTAATGGCGATAGTAATAATAGCTAACTTTTACCAACTTTTATTGCATATTTTTTTCTACCAAGCACTAGCAAAATGAATTTAAAAAGACTAACCAATTTAATATTTAAATTAGTCCCAAGAGATACATATTATTCTCACCTCCATTTTTAAGTTGGGGGTACTGAAGTGCAGATATTTTGAATGCTTTTTCCAAAACCTCATAGTAAGTGGTAGACAGTAGATCTAAACTGGAAGTCTATTTCCAAAAGCCCACTCCAATGTTTTGAATACCTACTATGTACCAAACATCGCATATCGACTATAAAGATGGATGAACTATAGTTCCTGCCTTAAGGGGTTAAAAGTCAACTGAGAGAAACATACACTCAGTTATATAAGGGCACTGTGCAGGAGGGGAATGGATTGAATTGACAGTTCTGTGAATGGGAAGGATAGGTGAAGTTAGTGTGTGATGGTCCAGAGCGGCAGTCCCCAACCTTTTTGCCACGAGGGACCAGTTTTGTGGAAGACCATTTTTCCACGGACCCATGAAAGATAAGGGGATGGTTTCAGGACAATTCAAGCACATTTATTGTATACTTTATTTCTATTATTATTATACCGTAATATATAATGAAATAAGTATACAGATTACCATAATGTAAAAGCCATGGGAGCCCTGAGCTTCTTTTCCTGCAACTAGACAGTCCCATCTGGGGGTTATGGGAGACAGCCACAGTTCATAAGGCATTAGATTCTCATAAGGAGCATGCAACCTAGATCCCTCGTGTGTGCAGTTCACAACAGGGTTTCTGTTCCTATGAGAATCTAATGCTGCAGCTGATCTGACAGGAGGCAGAGCTCAGGTGGTTATGCAACCAATGAGGAACTGCTATAAATACAGATGAAGCTTCAGTGGCTTGCACACTGCTCACCTCCTGCTGTGCAGCTTGGTTCCTAATAGGCCATGGAGCAGTACCCAAGGGTTAGGGTGCCCTGGTCTAGACCATAATCCTAAGAGATGTGACTTTTAGTCTGTAGCCAGTGAAGTTTTTCATCTGGGAGTGTATTTCAGGAAAGCCATGGGTAGCCATGAGAAGAGTGAACTGGAGTAAGTCAGAGAAGCTGGAGGTCAGAAAGTGCGGCATCAGATTCAGGGATAGGTAACCAGAGCCTGATGTAGAGGCTCAACACGGAGTTGGATGGGAGGAAAGGTGAAATCCACACACAAGGACCACCTTGAAATGGAAAATAATACCCAAAAACAAGCCTAAAGGATTCCCTTGGAAATATATGGAGTGTGGGGACAGGGCATACCTTTCTTTCCACATCAGATTTTTTTTTCTGGTAGCCCCCACAGGTAGGAAGAATAGTTATCAGATAAGTCAGAGTTCAAGGCACTACTTGGGCCACATGTTACTATGGAGGGGGGTTTTCAAGCCTCCAAGTCAGGCCCCCTGTCCTCCTCATTATTTGCATATCCTACCTCACACCAGGTAAAGCTGTCCTTTGGGGTAGGCCAGCTGTTCTCTGGTAGTTCCAGCTTCTACACCATCCAGAGAAATATATAAGCTGAGGCAAGGTGCCTGGCCCTCCCTGTCTCCCCTCAGCATGCTGGCACCAATGGGTAGGTCAGATTCAGGTTGAGTAGAGCAATCGAGAGCTTTGCTTAGGCCTCCAGCCATGTGATCAAATCTAATTTTTATCAGAAAGCCTTTTCTTGGGAGAGCAGATTTTTATTAATAAAGTTATTAATATAGTGGTACCTCAAGCTCTATTCTCATATTGTTCCATGTATATAGCCCCCCCTTAATTGGAAACTATGGAGGAAAGGGAGATGAAAAGCATAGTTGTTCTAGGCACTTCTGGGTCTCCTGCTGAAATTTTATTCCCAACATACCAATACCTTGTCCTAAGCACCTGCAATGTGCCAGGTATTTTACAGGCATTATTTCTATCAAACTTCACAACCAGCACACAGTAAACCCTTAATAAATGTTACTTCCTATTTTCCAACCCAGTTCAATCTTTTCCTATGTCAGGTGTGAAAAAGAGATCAGATATATGATTTGTTCAAATTCTAGGAGAAGGCATTTTTATTTCCATTTTATCTATGAGGAGAATGAGGCTGTAAGAGATTAAATGGCTGGCTTCATGATTTAAACCCAGGCCTGTTTGATTCCAAAATTTTTAGTCTCTTTAACATACTCAAAGAGACTATCCATGCCCTATTGTTTCTTTTATTCTTCCATTCATCCTACTCTTTCCTATTTTCTTTCTTTTCCTCCCATGCCTTTTTCTGAAAAGTATGTAAGGCACAAAGTACTACTTTGCCTGCATTTATACTTGTGGGACACGTCTAACTGCTTATATAACATAATGGCAGCTAACATTTACTGAGTACTTACTATAAGTAAGGCTCAGTGTTAATAAGTGAACATATTTTTTCCTTATATTCTTTCAATAACTTGATAAGGTAGGCTCCAATGCAATCTTCTTTTCTAAGTAAAAACCAGAGGTCAGGGGGATCCCAAGATGGCCGAATAAGACGCATCTCCTCTCGGGAAAGCAGCTCCCAGTGAGAGAGACACAGAAGACAAATGGTCTCCACAATTCCAAAAGAGGTACTAGGTTCATTTTGTGGGTCTGGCTGGACAGTGGGTATAAACCAAATAGGGCAAGTTGAGGCAAGGTGGGGCACTGCTCTACCCAAGTAGTGCATGCAATCTACTGGAGGAGCAGGGGATCCCCCCCTCTGGGACTTCGGTTTGGATACAGTGCTCCACCCAAGCCCTCTACAACCCACAGAACAGGAGATCTTCACTGGGCTGAAAAGCCTCAGTGAGCTGCCTGAACAGGGCAGAACAGCAACTTCGACCAATGCTGGGGCTGTCAGCATAGATCAAGGCAGAAGCACTGGCTGACACGAAAGCCAGAAAGCCAGCTGGACAGAGCCACCCGCCCCACAGAAAGAAGGGAAACTGAAAGCAGGGAAACTGAAAGCAGGGAAACAGCCCATATGGCAGGACGGGTCCTCCCTGCACAAGCCCAGCAGGCTAAAAAACTCTCACTCCAGAGTTTTGCACCCAGAACAGCAGTTAGACAGTGACCAAGAACAATCCAGCTCAGCGGGGGGAGGGGCATCCACCATTGCAGAAGCCGGCCTAATTTTCCTGAGTAAATAAAAGACTCACCAGCTCCACTGAATCCATGGCAGCCCAGCAGTGCCTCTGCAGGCAAAGGAAAGGCTGCTTCCCCAAGCAGCTACCTGAGAACAAAACTATATAAATCCAACGAGATGGGAAGAAACCAGCACAAGAAGAATGAAACCATCAAAAATAAGAACAACTTTCCCTCACCAGGAGATCACAACTCCTCACCAGCAAAGTAACAAAGCTGGACGGAGAATGAATTTGACTAACTGACAGAAGCAGGCTTCAGAAGGTGGGTAATAACAAACTTATCTGAGTTAAAGGAACATGTTCTATCCCAATGCAGAGAAACTAAAAACCTTGAAAAGAGGTTAGACAAAATGCTAACTAGAATAACCAGCTTAGAGAAGAACATAAATGACTTGTTAGAGCTGAAAAACACAGCACAAGAACTTCATGAAGCATACACAAGTTTCAATAGCTGAATAGATCAAGCAGAAGAAAGGATATCAGAGATTGAAGATCAACTCAATGAAATAAAACAAGAAGGCAAGAAAAGAGAACAAAGAGTGAAAAGAAATGAAAAAAAGCCTTCAAGAAGGATGGGATTATGTGAAAAAACCTAATCTACGCTTGGTTGGTGTACTGGAAGATGACAGGGAGAATGAATCCAAGCTGGAAAACACTCTTCAGGATATTATCCAGGAGAACTTCCCCAACCTAGCAAGGCAGGCCAACATTCAAACACAGGAAACACAGAGAACACCACAACGATACTACTCTAGAAGAGCAACACTAAGACACATAATTGTCAGATTCACCAGGGTTGAAATGAAGTAAAAAATGCTAAGGGCAGCCAGAGAGAAAGGTCAGGTCACCCACAAAGGAAAGCACATCAGACTCACAGCAGATCTCCCAGCAGAAACCTTACAAGCCAGAAGAGAGTAGGGGCCAATATGCAACATTCTTAAAGAAAAGAACTTTCAACCCAGAATTTCATATCCTCCAAACTAAGCTTCATACATGATGGAGAAATAAAATCCTTTATGGACAAGCAATTGCTGAGAGATTTTTGTCACTACCAGAACTGCCCTATAATAGCTCCTGGAGGAAGCACTAAATACAGAAAGGAAAAATCAGTACCAGCCACTGCAAAAAAGAACCAAATAGTAAAGACCAACAAGACAATGAAAAAATTACACCAACCAAAGGGCAAAGCAACCAACCAGTAATAAAATGGCAGGATCAAATTCACACATAACAATATTAACATTAAATGTAAATGGACTAAATGCTCCAATCAAAAGACACAGACTGGCGAATTGGATAAAAAGCCAAGAACTATCAGTGTATTGTATTCAGAAGACCCATCTCAGGTGCAAAGACACACATAGACTCAAAATAAAGAGATGGAAGAAGATTTACCAAGCAAATGGAGAGCAAAAAAAAAAAAAAAAAAAAAAAAGCAGGGGTGGCAATCCTAGTTTCTGATAAAATGGACCTTAAACCAACAAAGATCAAGAGACAAAGAAGGGCATTACATAATGGTAAAAGGATCAATACAACAAGAAAAGCTAACTATTCTAAATATATATGCACCCAATACAGGAGCACCCAGATATATAAAGCAAGTCCTTAATGACCTACAAAGAGATTTGGACTCCCACACAATAATAGTGGGAGACTTTAACACTCCACTTTCAATATTAGAGAGATCAACGAGACAGAAAATCAACAAGGAAAACCAGGACTTGAATGCAGATCTGGACCAAGTGAAGTTAATACACATTTACAGAACTCTCAACCCCAAATCCACAGAAAATAAATTCTTCTCAGCACCACATCACACTTTAAAATCGACCACATAATTGGAAGCAAATCACTCCTCAGCAAATTCAAAAGGAAGGAAATCATAACAAACAGTCTCTCAGACCACAGTGCAATCAAATTAGAACTCAGGATTAAGAAATTAACTAAAAACCATACAACGTCATGGAAAATGAACAACAGGCTCATGAATGTCAACTGGATAAACAATGAAATGAAGGCAGAAATAAAGGTGTTCTTCGAAACCAGCAAGAATGAAGACACAACATATCAGAATATCTGGGACACATTCAAAGCAGTTCTAGAGGGAAATTCATAGCAATAAACGCCCACATGAGGAGGAAGGAAAGCTCTAAAATCGACACCCTATCATCAAAATTGAAAGTTAGAGGAGCAAGACCAAAAAAACTCAAAAGCTAGCAGAAGACAAGAAATAACTAAGATCAGAACAGAACTGAAGGAGATAGAGACACAAAAAACCCTTCAAAAAATCAACAAATCCAGGAGCTGGTTTTTTTAAAAGATTAACAAAACAGACCACTAGCCAGACTAATAAAAAAGAAAAGAGAGAAGAATCAAATAGATGCAATAAAAAATGATAAAGGAGACATCACCACCGATTCTACAGAAATAAAAAATACCATCAGAGATCACTACAAACAACTCTATGCACACAAACCAGTAAATCTGGAAGAAATGGATAAATTCCTGGACACTTGCACTCTTCCAAGACTAAACCAGGAAAAAGTTGAATCCATGAATAGACCAATAACAAGGGCTGAAGTTGAGGCAGCAATTAATAGCCTACCAACAAAAAAAAAACCCAGGTCCAAATGGGTTTACAACTGAATTCTACCAGACATACAAAGAGAAGCTGGTACCATTCCTTCTGAAACTATTCCAAACAACACAAAAAGAGGGAATCCTCCCCAACTCATTTTATGAGACCAACATCATCCTAATACCAAAACTGGGCAGAGATACAACTAAAAAAGAAAACTTCAGGCCAATATCCATGATGAACATCAACACAAAAATTTTCAATAAAATACTGGCAAACAGAACGCAACAGCAAATCAAAAAGCTTATTCATCATCATCAAGTAGACTTCATCCCTGGGATGCAAGGCTGGTTCAACATATGCAAGTCAATAAATGTAATCCATCACATAAACAGAACCAAAGACAAAAACCACATCATTATCTCAATAGATGCAAAGAAGGCTTCCAACAAAATTCAACAGCCCTTAATGCTAAAAACCCTCAATAAACTAGGTATCGATGGAACATATCTCAAAATAATAAAAGCTCTTTATGATAAACCCACAGCCAATATCATACTGAACAGGCAGAAACTGGAAGCATTCCCTTTGAAATCTGGCACAAGACGAGGATGCCCTCTCTCACCACTCCTATTCAATATAGTATTGGAAGTTCTAGCTAGAGCAATTAGACAAGAAAAAAAATAAATAAAGGCTATTCAATTAGGAAAAGAGGAAGCCAAATTGTCTCTATTCACAGACAACATGATTGTATATTTAGAAGACCCCATCATCTCAGCCCAAAATCTCCTGAAACTAATAAGCAACTTCAGCAAAGTCTCAGGATACAAAATCAATGTGCAGAAATCACAAGCATTTCTAAACTCAAATAACAGACAAACAGAGAGCCAAATCAAAAGTGAACTCCCATTCACAATTGCTACAAAAAGAATAAAATACCCAGGAATACAACTAACGAAGGATGTAAAGGATCTATTCAAGGAGAACTACAAACCACTGCTCAAGGAAGTAAGAGAGGATGCAAACAGATGGAAAAACATTCCATGCTCAGGGTTAGGAAGAATCAATATTGTGAAAATGGCCAAACTGCCTAAAGTAATTTATAGATTCAACACTATCCCCATCAAGCTACCAATGACCTTCTTCACAGAACTGGAAAAAATCACTTCAAACATCATATGAAACCAAAAGAGAGCCTGCATAGCCAAAACAATCCTAAGCAAAAAGAACAAAGCTGGAGGCATCATGGTGCCTGACTTCAAACTATACTACAAGGCCACAGTCATCAAAACAGCATGGAACTGGCACCAAAACAGAGACATAGACCAATGGAACAGAACAGAGGCCTCAGAAGCAACACCACACATCTACAACTATCTGATCTTTGACAAACCTCACAAAAACAAGCAATGGGGAAAGGAGTCCCTGTTTAATAAATGGTGTTGGGAAAACTGGCTAGCCACGTGCAGAAAGCAGAAACTGGACTCCTTCCTGACACCTTACACTAAAATTAACTCCACATGGATTAAAAATCTAAACATAAGACCTAACACCATAAAAACCCTAGAAGAAAACCTAGGCAAAGCCATTCAGAACATAGGCATAGGCAAGGACTTCATGACTAAAACACCAAAAGCATTGGCAACAAAAGCCAAAATAGACAAATGGGATCTAACTAAACTCCTGAGCTTCTTCTGTACAGCAAAGGAAACAATCATAAAAGTGAACCGGCAACCAACAGAATGGGAAAAAATTTTTGCAATCTACCCATCTGACAAAGGGCTAATATCCAGAATCTACAAAGAACTAAAACAGATTTACAAAAAAAAAAACAACAACAACAAAACACAAATGCATTCAAAAGTGGACAAAGGATATGAACAGACACTTTTCAAAAGAAGACATATATGAGGTCAACAAACATGAAAAAATGCTCATCATCACTGGTCATTAGAGAAATGTAAATCAAAACCACATTGAGATACCATCTCACACCAGTCATAATGGCAATCATTAAAAAATCTGGAGACAACAGATGCTGGAGAGGATGTGGAGAAATAGAAACACTTTTACACTGTTGGTCAGAGTGCAAATTAGTTCAACCATTGTGGAAGACAGTGTGGTGATTCCTTAAGGACCTAGAAATAGAAATACCATTTGACCCAGCAATCCCATTACTTGGTATATACCCAAAGAATTATAAAATGTTCTATTATAAAGACATATGCACACGTATGTTCACTGCAGCACTGTTTACAATAGCAAAAACCTGGAACCAACCCAAATGTCCATCAACGACAGACTGGATAAGGAAAATGTGGCACATATACACCATGGAATACTAGGTAGCCATAAAAAACAATGAGTGTGTGTCCTTCATAGGGACATGAATGAATCTGAAAAACCATCATTCTCAGCAAACTGACACAAGAACAGAAAACCAAACACCTAATGTTCTCACTCATAGGTGGGTGTTGAACAATTAGAACATGTGGACAAGTGGAGAGGAGCATCACATACTGCAGTCAGTTGTGGGGGGCTGGGGAGGGACAGCAGGGGTGTGGAGGGTGGGGAGGGATAACACAGAGAGAAATACCAGATATAGGTGATGGGGGTTTAAAGGCCGCAGACCACCTTGCCACGTATGTACCTATGCAATAATCCTGCATGATCTGCATATGTACCCCAGAACCTAAAGTACAATAAAATAAATAAATAAAATCTAAAAAAAAAAAAAAAAAACAGAGGTAAAAAATGGTAAATAAACTACCTAAAAGCCACACAGGAAAAACTAGGATTTGAACTCAGTACCTACCTCATGGATTTATTATAAAGATAAAAAACATGCAAAGTGCACAGAATGACACACACAATTGATTGGTGTCCATCAGGACTGTTGGGGCTGTTATCCTCCTCCCCTCCTCCTACTCTTCCTCCTCCTCCTCTTGCTCAGATGATTGCCTTTGAAGGCTGTGGAATGGTCATGCAATCTAGTCTAATAGTTCCATCCCCATCATCAATACATCTGCCAGAAGGATCCTGTAGCATCAGAGGGTGTGAGTACATTTGGAGGTTGTCTCTAGTTTCCAAGCTATTGCTTCTATCTCTGCTGTTGCCTTGGATATCAGTAATCAATGTTGCTAAGGCCTGCAGTTGACCCCTGATTCTACAGAAATCCCATCCATGGGAGTGAAATGGATCCAAGGATGCAAACAGCTTCTGTAAGAGGAAGGCCATATGTTCAACTGGACTCAAGGGAACTAAACAGCATTCACATCTCCCTAGCATTTCTATCTTACTGCTGCAGGGGTTTCCAAAGCAAGAAGTCAAGACACTAACAGAAAAAGCCATGTGTATACTCAGCAAGGGAGAAATGCATAGTAGAGCTGAGTAGAGAGAATCCCAATTCCCTTTGAAACCACCCAACCCTGTCCATTTTACAGTGAATGAGTTTCACAAGGTGGCACAAGGAGTAGAATGCTTTCCCCATGGAGGACCACTGTGATACACAACTCCTGTGGGCACCATTTACAAAGACTGCGAAGTAAATGATGCCCCTAGAGTAAAGCACCAAGCAACTCTACCTCTGTCACTTTCTACCTTCTCTTCCTCCATCAAAGTATGTACATACCGCTTGAAAACTGGAAATATTGGCAAGGCACGGTGGCTCATGCCTATAATCCCAGAACTTTGGGAGGCTGAGATGGGTGGATCACCTAAGGTCAGGAGTTCGAGACCAGCCTGACCAACATGGAGAAACCCTGTCTCTACTAAAAATACAAAATTAGCCGGGCGTGGTGGTACATGCCTGTAATCTCAGCTACTCAGGAGGCTGAGGCAGGAAAATCGCTTGAATTCGGAGGACGGAGGTTGCAGTGAGCCGAGATCATGCCATTGCACTCCAGTCTGAGCAACAAGAGCAAAACTCCATCTCAAAAAAAAAATTATAACTTTACTTCCTGGTAAGAACAGTTTCCTCTGCCTTGACAATATGCTCTGCAAGAGGGAAGAAGGGGCAAGACCTCTTCCCTGCAACACTCACAGCCTCATCATCAAGTCTGACTTGAAGACCTTCAGGAGGAATCCTGTCATGTCCTGCATCTCTGTTTCTATCAATCACTACAAAATCCCAAACTTTGAAGTCATCTCTCATAACCAGACTTTCATCCCTACATTACTCTGGGTATCACAAAATTCTACTCCTCTTCCCGACTCCCCAGTCTTTCCACAGTGCCCTCTGCATATCAGCAAGACCCCATACCTTCAACCACTGTCCTCAAGGTTCCACCCATGGTATCGGTCTACCTGAAATCTAGCTGATTCCTGAGGTAATTTCTTTTCCAAAGGCCACCTCTTTCCCTGTGCCTGAAGAAGCTAAGGATTGAACTCGCAGAATTGAACTGATTTAAGAGAGATCCTGTGGTCCCGATTATGATGGGGAACTATATTTGGGGTGGACCCTGGAGTAAAATCACTTAGATTTGAGTCTTCACTCCTCCACTACTTAAAAAAAAAAAAAAAAAAAAAAAAAGATAAGCCAGCAAGGGTTTTTAAACTGCTTTGAAGCTCCTGGCAGATGTAATGGGTATAACAGTACCTACTTCATGGGTTTATTATAAAGAGAAAAGGTCTCCTTTTTTTCATCACCTTTTCTAGATCATTCATCTTTTCTCCTACAAACACATGCACTAGAATTGAAGCTTATACCATTAGCTATGCCCTCTCCTTGTTCCTGTCATCTGCAAGCCCTCTGCTCACCACTCCTTATTCCCTGAAGTTCTGAGCTCCTGGATTGCTTTCACTCTCTTCAACAGTGTTTCCAGTATAGCTCTTTTTAAAAAATCACATCTTTATTGAGATGGTATGCACACACCATAAAATTACCCATCTAAAATATACGATGTAAAGGTTCTTAGTATATTCACAGGGCTGTACAACTGTACAGCCATCAAAATTTAATTTTAGAACATTTTCATCACCCCCCAACAAAACCCTGTATTCATTAGTAGTCCCCAGTGCTAAGGAATCACTACTCTACTTTCTGTCTCTACAGATTTGTCCTATTCCGGACATTATATATATATGGAATCAGACAACAAGTGACTTTTTGTGCCTGGCTTCTTTTACTTAATGTTTTCAAAGCTCATGCATGTTCTAACATGTATTCATAACTCATTTATTTTTATTGCTGAATAATATTTCATTGTATGGCTATACCGCACTATATTTATACATTTATCAGTTAATGGGCATTTAGCTTGTGTCCACTTTTTCACAATTATCAATAATTATACTATTCATATTTGTGTACAAGTTTTTGTGTGGACATATGTTTTTATTTGAATATATGTTTAGGAGTAGAATGGTAACTCTATATTTAACAATTTGAGCACCTGCAAACTGGTTTCCTAAGTGGCTGCATCATTTTACCTTCCCACCAGCAACGCGCAAGGGTTGCATTTCTCCACATCCTCTCCAACACTGGTTATTGTCTGTCTTTTTCATTACAACCATCCTATTGGTCTCAAACTGTGGTTTTGATGTGCATTTTCCTAATAAAGAATGATGTTTAACAACAATCTTAATATCACCATGGGCTCACTGGCCACGTTGGGATAGTCCTTCCTGACTGTTATACCTACTGACATCATCTTTTCATACCCTGAGTTCTAAGTTCCTTGGCCTTACTTCCCTCACTGATAGTGTCCTCTGCCTCACCTCCCTCATTCATTCCCACAGCCATATACATTAACCTAATCACTGAAAACAACTTCAACACCTCCATGATCTCAACTGCAGGAATCCCACCCTCCTATGACCACCTCTTACCTTTCTGGTTCATAATCTATAGTTCCCATACTCCTAAAATTCTTTAGCCCCACTGTAGCCTACCATTCATTGATCCAACAGATTTTCACTGGTTTTCACTCTTTCACACTCTCACTTTTGGTTGTAGCTAGCTGTACTTATATGATCCATAGTTATAATAGTACTTGTATATCTCAACTCCTTTGCTTTTTACATGCCATTACATTTGCTCGGCAAGATTAGAGCCCTAGTTAAACCCCACCTTTCCTCATCCCCGCTTGCACTCACACAATTTAATTGGGCAGGAGAAGAAGATACAACCTCAATGGTTTGTTCTTACTTTAAATTCCTGGCCGCTAAGCTCATGGACTGCTAGGAATTCCTAGGACAGTTCCCTAGTCCAATCACTCTTCCACTGTCCTAGATAAATTATTTCATAACCTTCTCCTCTCTCCTCAAACCTCTAATACCTTCTTTTACACTGTTTCAGGCTGTCTTCTGTTTCAGTGAGAAAATACCCATAGAGAACTTTCCACTTGTTTTACAACATCATTATCTACTAAACCTTCTGTACCTGACCATGCCTTCCACCTTCATCCTTGCTACCATTAATGAACTCTTCCTGTTCCCATTCAAGGCACAAGTTGCTATACCCTCTAATATTCTCAAGGGCATCACCTCAACAATGGTTTCCACGTTTTCTCCTGCACTCTCAAATTTTCCCTCCCTGCTGTATCATTCCATTAGCAAACAAACATGCTTTAATATGTTCTCCTTAAAATCACCTCTTCTAAGTTCCTTGGCTGCACCATTTTACATTCCCACACCCTTCTCCTACTATTGACTCATTTGCAATTTCCCTTTACAGCACATTTCCTTGAGAAAATTAGTCATTAGCTATATTCATTGTCTCTATATCATCTTCTCCCCTTGTCTCTTAAGCCAGACTAGAATCACGCTTTTTAATCTTCATTATTTCAGCAAAACTGTTCTTGTGAAGGTCAACAATAATCTTCATGTTGTTAACCCAAACAGTCAATCCTCAGTACTTAACTTACTTAAACTCCCTCTCTCTTGAAATGCTTCTCTTAGTTGAACAACACCATCCTCCATTGTTTCTCCTTTTACCTCTTAATTTCCTTTACCAAATCTTTGCCTTTTCCTGACTTCTTAGCCTTCGAGTATCCCAGAGTTCTGTTCTCAGATTTCTTTTGTTCTCTTGCTACACTCACTCTCCAGGTCATTTCATCCAACATCATGGCTATAAATACCATCTATAGACAAATGACTCCCATGTTTGTATTCCCCACCTGACCTCTCTCCTGAAATCCAGTTTTAGATAGCCAACTTTCTACTGGCCATAAACTCTCGAATATCTAATAAGTATCTCAGACTTATCATGTTCCAAACCAAATTCCTGATGTCCCGCTCCCCAGCATATTCCTTCACCCTCTTCTCTAAACCAATAAGCAGTGATGCGTATACCCATTCTGTCTGATGCACAGGCAAAATCCAGGGACTGACCCCTTCATTCTACCTCTACTACTACAGCCTTGTTCCAGCTTCTCAGCATGCCTAAATCATTGCAGTGGCACTCTAGTTTCCAGCTTCCATCTTTATCCTTTATTTCCTACATAGCAGTCAGAGAGGCTGTTTTAAAATACAATTCAAATGCTTTCTCATCGCACTTTGTGTTAAAGTCATGTCTTTATAATTTCCCGAAAGGATCACTTTGACAGACTGGGCTCTGCTTGACAGTCTGACCCCCAATCCTTGTGGTCTTTTGCCCTCACTCTGTCTGCTCTAGCGCACTGACTTCCTTGCTATGCATCTTCTTGCCTCAGAGCCTTTGCACTTGCTTAAAAGATTATTTGCCTCCACTCAGAATGTTCTTCTCCCAGATATTTTCATGGATCTCCCTCTTATATCTTTCAGCTCTCTGCTCAAATATTACCTCCACAAGATGACCTTCCTTTAATATTCCATGTAAATGGCACCATGCTTCTAGTTCTATACCTTTGCCCTGCTTTATTTTTCTACATGGCATTATCACCATCTCAAATAGCAGATATCTGTTTGTTTGTTTGTTCATTTGTTTGCTTGCTTGTTATTTATTTTCCATATACCCCCACCAGAAAGCAAGTTACATGTAAAAAGGGTCTTCATCCACTTTATTTTTGTGGTATACCAGCATGTAATGTCTTGCACATAGTAGGCTCAATGAGTGTTCATAAATAAAATAATGCATGCATGAGTTAATTTATTATTGGCTTTGTGACCAAGACCTATGTGTCGTGTTTGGCCAAGGAAATATTCAGAGACTCTTCTTTTTCTTAATTGACAAATAATAATTGTGTATATTTATGAGGAACAATGTAATGTTTTGATCTATGTATACATTATAAAAAGATTTAATCAAGCTAATTAACTTATCCATCACCTCACAAATTTATCATTTTTGTGGTGAAAACATTAAAAATCTATTTTAGTAATTATGAAATATACAATGCATAATTAACTGTCATCATCATATACTGCAATAGATTATTAAAACATATTCCTCCAGTGTAACTGAAACTTCATACCCTTTGATCAACATCTTCTCCTTCTCCACTCTTCTCCCTCTCCCCACTACCTCAGCCTCTGGAAACCATGTTTTTACTCTCTGCTTTTGTGATATCAACTTTTTAGGATTCCATATATAAGTGCAATTGTACAGTATTTGTCTTTCTGTGCCTGGCTTATTCACTTAGCATAATGTCATCCATTTCCATCTGTGTTGTCACAAATGACATAATTTCCTTTTTAAAGGCTGTATAATATTCCATTATGTATTTGTACCACCTTTACCCATTCATCTTTTGATGGACACTTAGGTTGATTCCATAGCTTGATCATGGGGAATAGTGCTGCAATGAACATGGGAGTATAACCATCTCTTTGACATATCAGTTTTTACACTAATTTATGTCCTCACCAACTGTGTACAGGGTTTCCTTTCCTCCACATCCTCACCAACACTTGTTATTATTCATCTTTTTTATAATAGCCATTCTAACAGGCATGAAGTGATATCTCATTTTGGTTTTAGCTTGCATTTCCCCAATGATTATAGCATTTGAGCATTTTTTTCATAGATCTGTTGGCTATGTATATCTCTCTTTTGGGTATATATCCAAAATAATTGAAATTAGTGTGTCAAAGACACTTCTTGCAAAATCATTCTAGTTCCTGGGAAATGAGGCAGCATGGTGTACTGGGAGGAGAGTCATCTTGGGAATCAAAAGACTAGGTTCTATTTCCAGCTTTGTCCCTACTTGGCTGCTATATAACTTTGGGTAAGTGAGATACCCTTTCTGGAGCTCCATTTCTTTAGCCACATTATGACTCTTTTAAATAAAATAATATTTGGTAATCATGTCCCCCAGAATTTTAAACTTCCTTCATGCTAAATCAGACACTGGCCATCCTTCCTTGCATCACCAGATGTTGCATGTGGCTGAATGGTAAGTCTTCCTGCTTTCGGAGTTCAATATTAAGGACTCCAGTTTCTACCTGTATAAATTTCATTTCCCCTATCTGCTTATTTGAGCAATTCTATTTCCCATTCAGTTCAAACCTAGAAAACAAAATTAATTGTTGGTTATCAGGCCATCTCAAATCCCCTAATTTGGTACTTTCCATGCATTATCTCACTTAATCCTCACCACAGCCTTGCAATGTAGGTATTAACCTAACTTTACAAATGAGGAAGATGAAGTTAAAATAACTTGATTAAAGCCACCCTGCTAGAAACACGATAGAAGATTTGAGCCCATATCTGCATTTCCGAGAAAGTCTTAATATTTTTATTCTTCAAACCACAGACGGACAAAGATTTTAATAGAATTTCAGCATTTGCCCTCATCAGCTGTATGACATTCAAGACATCAATGTACCACCATGGGCCTCAATTTTATCTTCTGTGAAATTGTACCAATAATACTAAACTTCCTGCATCAAAAGGGATATATAATCCTTGTCATGATGATTATATGAGATGATGCAAGTGAAAACATCTAAAAAATATAGAAAAGTATAAACTACCATTCACCTAAAGATTTTATATTTCAGACCATAGAAGATATTCTCTCAATTCCAACTGTGGAGGAAAAATTGAGAAACAGTCATAAATTGAAAACATCTTTTGCAAATGTGTCTGTCTCAAAGGGAAGACAAGATCCTGCTTCTTTCAGCTGACTTTCCAGTCTAATGACCTAGAATTCACTGCTATGCTTTTATTTTCATCCCAATGTGCTACAGCCCACGTGAAAATGTCTGATAAACTGGGAGCTTCTTTTGATGCATGGGAAAAGAAAATGTTTTTTATTCCAAGCACCCATATCTTTTCTGAATTTTTTTTTTCATATTCTTCTGGGGGTTTTGAGCTCATATTATTTTTCTTTTGATTCGAAGGATGGGGAAAAAAAGAACCTATAGGATTTTTCAATTATTTATCACAGAAGGCATTTAAGGCCTGGTTTCAAAGTTGATTTCTGGATTTCTACACTCACTCATGTACATCGGAAAGTTGGTATGACTTCCTGGGAGGACAGTTCAGTGAAGGTCAAAGGATGTGTCTGACTCACATGTGGGCCCTCAGATGTTCTGACCCAGACCTCTGCCTCCAAGCTAGGGGCAGCAGTATCTGTGTAATGGAAGGAGCTGCTGAGAAACTCTCCCAGGCACCTGACTCTTCAGTTTGGTCTCCGACCTCTACTACTTTTCTGCCACAAAAGAGAAAATCATGCCTTTATTTAAAAATATTAGAATTTGATTTCACTGCAATGTGATAGACATTTATTGAGTACCTGTGCCTATTTTGTACCACATGTAGTATGAGGAGCTGTAAAGACGAAAATTATTCATCATTCACAAGAAAGATGGTTAAGAGTATCTAGGACTCAGACAACCTAGGTTCAAATCCCAGCTCTACTACTTTCACTTACTGAATGTGAAATGTTAGACAAGTCTTTAAAGCTGTCTGAGCCTGAATTTCTTCATGTATAAAATGAAGACCAGCCTTATGACACAAATCCATGTATAGCACATACATGGCTGTTCATTAATATCATGAGAATGAGGGTGGTGTTCTAAATGCAAGTAAGCCAAAGTACTATGGTTCCCTGCCTTCATACTCTAATGGGAAGCATAGATTTTAATCAGATAGTCATACAAACCAATAGCTACAAAAGTGGTAGAATAGATTATGTTGCTGCCTTTCCATTGTGCAGTAGCTATGCACATTTGGGGTGGGGACAGGAACTGAGCCCAATCTCGGCTCTTTAAATGTGGTCTAAATAGCTTAGTACAATCTTATAAATTCTGTCTCATCACCACTGTGATTATGCGACCTAAATCAATCTTATCAAAGGGAAGTCTAGAACTTTTATAGTGGAAAGGAAAATTCCCTTTCTCTGCCAGTGGATGTGGCAGGGAAAGTATTTAACCCAGCAGTAGTCAGCAGCCATTTTTCAACCAACAAGGGAACCAAACAGGAGTAAGTCAACATCTGTGGATGGCAGAATAAGATGTGTAAAGAAAATGGAGTTTTGGTAATATTGTTGAGCCATTGGATCTACTTTTATATAAAACCTACCATATGTTAGGAATATCTACATACACAAAAATTCAATAATAAAAAAAGACAACCAATTTAATTTTAAAAGGGGCAAGTGATCTAAATAGACATTTCTCCAGGGAAGATATGCAAATGGCCAATAAGCGCATGAAAAAATGCTCAACATCATTATTCATCAGGGAAATGCAAATCAAAACTATTATAAGATACCACTTCACACCTACTAAGATGACTAGAATCAAAAAGTCAGATACTAACAACTGTTGGTGAGCATGTGAAGAAGTCAACCCACATACACTGCTGGTGGGAATAAAAAAGGATGCAGCCGCTTTGGAAAATAGTCTGGTAGTTCCTCAGACAATTAAAGACAGAGTTACCATATGACTTACCAATTCCATTTTTGCTATATAGCCAAGAGAAATAAACACATAGTCACCCAAAAACTTGTAACTTAATCTTTACAGAAGCGTTATTGATAACAGTCAAAAGATGGAAAAAACTCAGGTTGAATGGATAAGAAAAATGTGGTATATCCATACAATAGAATACGATTCAGCTATAAAAAGAAGTATTTATGCTACAACATAGATAAACCTCAAAAGCATTATGTTAAGCAAAAGAAACCAGTCATTTAAAAAATTATATTGTATGATTCCATTCATATGGCATATCCAGAACAAGAAAATCTCTAGAGATGGAAAGTCAATTCGTGGTTGGTTAGGTCAGAGAGGGATGGGATGATAGGCACTGATAGCTAAAAGGTAGGGGATTTCTTTCTGAAGTGATGAAAATGTTCTAAAATTGACTGTGGTGATGATTGCCTATATCTGTAAATATACTAAAAACCACTGAATTGAACTGTACATATATTTTAAATGGGTGAATTGCATGGTTGTGAATTATATACCAATAAAGCTTTAAAAATAAATAGATTTTCTTTATTCTTTAAGCTGATTTTAAATTGAGTTACTTGCAATTGAGCAATTTCTAATACAAGTGCCATGAATTAAAACCACCAGGGCTTCGAGAGTATACATCGCAGTTACCTGATCCCATGTGGACATGTGGGACATTCACAGTAGAAATCAAGAGCACTGGTCCTGGTGGGACAACTGTATGGCTCTGTTCCTCTAGCTTTCCAGTCTTCACCTCCCTCCTCTGTCTGTAGAAGGCACCACTGGCCCTCACCTGCAGAGGGCTCTAAGATCAATATGAACATGATGCAGGGAAGGAGGGCTCTCAGCACTTCAGCTGATCATCCATCATCTCACCCATTTTCAGCCCTGATGAGTGAATAAATGCACACTTTTCATCAGTGCATTCCTTTCTCCTTCCTAAAGCCCCATTCTTTTTCTCCAGCCCTGTGTGACTGAGTTTCTAAAAATTTAGCTCAGTGTTGTTTTTCTGATATGACCAGGATCCCAAGACCTACTTTCTCTTGTAATTGTCCACTGTAAAGACTATAATAATAATAATAATAATAATAATGATGATGATGCATATAAAGCAACTAGCATAATGTCTTCCCTAGCAGTACCTGCCTAGTAAATGTTAGTTTCCCTCCCTCTCCTCCAACAGACCTTCTGTCGGCAGGCGGACTACCTGAACATCAAGTTTCTCCCATCTTCCAATTTGACCACTCTAGTCCACCTTTTGGATCTTTAGGGGGTAGGCTGCTCATTGAATCACTCTAAGCTTCATTTTGCTCATTGGATTTTCAATGCATTGACCCTAGTAGGAAAGTCAGTTCCCCGTGGGCACCCCCTGCCTCATAGCTACCCCATCTGAAAATAATTAAAACTGGTGAGTCCTAGCAAAATAATCAAATATATCTGTCAGACAGTAAGCAAAAGTATAAGTCCCACAGGGACAAGAGGACTCATCTTACACCCACATAAAATAGCACAAAGACTGGGACATAGTAGAACTCTGGAAAATATTTGTTCAAAGGATCGATGGCCTTCATTATACTGAAATTATTATCTAAATGTCTGTCCCATCTTCTACAGTGGAACCTGCCACTGAGCAGTGCCTCTGTCTGATCACCTCTGTAAGCCCAAAAACTTGCACATAGTCTACATTAGAGTAAGGCACTCAGTACATATTTGTAGATTTCTTGGCTTCTTCCAAGAAGTCAATTACCGCAACTAAATAAGATCTCAGTTCCCTCTGAACACTTACAGCTTCTCCGGTAAAACTCTTCTGACACATTTACCTAATTCTGCCTTGTGCTGTTATGATTTGCAAGAATGGCTTTTTGCTCCCTCGAGGGTATGAGCTTTTCTAAAGGTAGGGTTCCCATCTGATTCATCTTCTGGGGCTCCTACACAGAATAAAAAGCATAATAGATGCTTGGGAAACATATTTGTTGCATAAGCAAGTGGATGATTGAATAAGTGGATATGAGAAGACTGAGAATTACTTAGCAGAGAAAATGAAGTCATGGTACCTGGAAGGCAGCAACATGGTCTGATCTATGCTCAGTTTTCACTAAATTGAAATGACACTGTAATCAAGATTTATTAGCAGATATCTTGTTTGCTTTATCATCTTCTTCTCCCATAAGACTGAAGGTTCTCAGAGAATGGCACCCATATCTGATGAGCTCACCATTGCATCCTCACCATTTAACACATGATAAGTACTCAATAAAAGAGATAATAACTGGACATTAACCCACCCAGCAAGTCCACAAGGTCCCAGCTCTCATACCCACCTCTCTTGCTTTCAACACTGCAATGAGCAGTAGAAGCCTTTTGCCTTCTAAGTTGATGAGGATACAATCACAGTGATGATCATCCTCCTTCAGTAACCCCCCAAACCCCACTCCCCATTATACTTTACCAACTGGCTTGAATTATTTAATTTGCAGTTAATTCAGAGGCATCTGAACCAGGCTCTGACATATTGGATGATCAAGACAAATGGCTGGAGTATTTTTATGAGTAAAATCTCTCCAGATTTCAGTACATAAATCATTTGTTGTGAAATCGCTCATTGTCTTTAGGCAAGGCTGTAACGTGAGGGAAAATTCTATCTATTTATGAGCCAAAAGTCAGGGGATTAAGAACAGTTTGAAGGAAAGAGACTACAATATAAGATTTATCTCTTAATATTCTCCTTACATATATTCCTCCACCCTTTTCTCTTACTTACTTTTCAGCATGGAATAGGAATTCAATTTCACGTTTGTTCAACAGAATCACAGGGGGAAAAACAGATCTTAAGAGGCAGAATTTAGAGAATTTTTTAGCTCCATACCAATTCAACCAATCCCCTTCTGATCTCAGGTTGAAAGTCACTTCCTCAGAGAAGCCTTCCTTGATGACCTAGTCTAAATTAGATCATTCCCATTAGTCACTTTCACTGCTCCTGTTGGTATTCCTTTTTTACTCTTACTACAGTTCTAATGATACATTTATTTGTTTGTCTGCTTGCTTAATGCCTATGTCTCTCAGAAGACGGTAAATTTCTTTATGTAGGGATTACTATAATAAAAGGAATTTGTTCTCCACTGTATCTTCAACACCTAACACAGTGCCTGGCATAAAGCAGGCGCTGGGAAAACATCTGTTGTAAATAAATACATAATAAGAATTTCCCCAGCTCCTTTTCAGAGTTAATCTAGAAAACCCACTACAGAAAAGAAAGCACTATTTAATTCTCCCAAGTATTTTGCATTTGTTGACGAGACATGAAATGTTACTCTTTTATAAAATAAATGTGTTTATTCTATGCAAATTATTGCACATGTTACCACTTATAATACTCTTTTAAAAATGTGGTAAAAATAGCTATTATCCTCATCCTAGTGATAAGCAATTTGTAGCTTGAGAAGCTTTGATGACTTGTCCAAGACGTGTCAGCCACTACTGGTACAGAAGGGATTATAACACATATTTTGACTCCCAAATTCAAATTCTTGCCACCGTGCTCTGTACCCTCCTCCTGAAAGTCCAGGGAGGCAGAAGGAATTTATTTCCTGATGAAAACTTTTTTTCTCCTTTTTGGATCTCCATCACTAGAAGGAACAAAAGAAGTGAAAACAACTGAAGACCAAAGAGAGGATTATGTTTTCCTTTTCTCTTTAAAAGTGGCAGGAAATCAGCCAGGTGCAGTGGCTCATGTCTGTTATCCCAAGCACTTTGGGAGACTGAGGCGGGTGGATCACCTGAGATCAGGAGTTCCAGACCAGCCTGACCAACATGGTGAAACCCCAGCTTCACTTAAAATACAATAATTAGCCAGGTGTGGTGGCAGGCACCTGTAATCTCAGCTACTCGGGAGGCTGAACCACGGACCTGGGAGGCAGAGGTTGCAGTGAGCCAAAATCACACCATTGCACTCCAGCCTGGGCAACAACAGCGAGACTCCCTCTCCAAAAAAAAGGTAGAAAATCACAGCAGACATGATTCTGAACATGGTCAATGTTTTTCAGACTGTGCTAGCATCTTCCTACAAAAGAGTTTTTCAGACAGCCTTGCAGGATGCTCCTGCTCTATACAAGATACATCTTTTGGTGCATTGATCCACAAGGGAGGGCTTCATTTCCAACAAGCTGTAACAGAGGCACTCAGACACAGAGGCACATCCACAGCTGTACACACTCACACATATGTTTGAACTATGCCCACCAGGGCTCACAAATGGACTTCTGCATATGTTTTCACAAACAAGCAATACATCATCCTCCTTCACCATCACAGCAAGCACAGGATCAGATGAATGTATTAATTCACTCATGCCTCTAAACAAATGCACCCTCATAAACATTTAATAACATTTAATAATAACTCATGTCGATACACCATCTTACAACACACAAAGTCCTTTCATGTCCATTTTCCCATTTTACTCTTATAATAAACCATGTTTTATTTTATATTTTTTTAAATGTCAACTTAATAGTTTAATAGGGGTCTTTACCTGAGCCTCATTAGATGGATTTCAGAGGATCTCTGGCTTACTCCAAAATAAAATGCAAAACTTGGTTTATGTACATTTTTGGGGGGGGTATTAGGGTCCATGGTTTTCCTGCCTATTTCCCTACCCACAAAAAATGGTTTTGGGCCACCAAGTCATGGAAATGATCTCATTGACCTGAAACTAAAGATACTAAAGTTTATAAAAGTGCCTTTTCCTCCATTTCCTCATTTAAGTCACACATCTACAACCTTGTGAAGTTAACCTTACAATTATGACTTTTTGATAGACGAGAATACTGGGCTCAGATACCTCCAAACTCATGTTTACTAATACCCACTTATCTTTTCTTCTTCTGCCTGCCACACTACTGAGATGAAAAAGAAGAGAAACTAACAGCTGAGCTCATTGCCCTTGATAGAGAATTACACATGTTTTCTCCATCCACATGAGCCAAGAGGCCACATACAGGTGTTTTCATAGGAAACCAACTGAGGCAACAGAAAAGTAACTATTTTAATAAAAACATTAGTTTCTTACTACCGCATCAAGTCAATATAATATTTTGGACAATAAGAGAATAAAGATTCTGTAAGAGAGTAACCAAATCATTTTTAACAGTTCTATAAACACATGCCTGAAGAGGCAAGCTGTTTCCTCTTTTTGCTTGGGGGGTGCTCTTTGTCCACATAGCCACATGTCTCCTTCACTCACTTCCTTCAAATCTGTTCAAATGTCATATTATATGAATATTGGCCACATGTATGTCTTCTTTTCAGAAAAGTGTCTGTTCATATGCTTTGCCCACTTTTTAATGGGGTTGTCTTTTTCTTGTAAATTTATTTAAGTTCCTTATAGATGCTGGATATTAGAACTTTGTCAGATGCATAGTTTGCAAAAATTTTCTCCCATTCTGTAGGTTTTCTGTTTATTCTGTTGATAGTTTATTTTGCTGTGCAAAAGCTCTTTAGTTTAATTAGATCCCATTTGACAATTATTGCTTTTGTTGCAATTGCTTTTGGTGTCTTTGTCATGAAATCTTTGCCCATGCCTATGTCCTGAATGATAACAACAACTCCCATGACACACATTTACCTATGTAACAAATCTACATGTGTACCCTGAACTTAAAAGTATTTTAAAATGTCATATTATAAATTCACACCTTCCTTAACCATGCAATAAAATGCCAGCCACCACCCTCCTACCCCACAACACTCGAATACTTGCTCTTTTAGTATTGTTTTAGTATATTTCTCTCTTAGTATTGTTTTATAATGTATCATATTGCTTATAATACAATACAATGTATTGTTTATTTAATTGGTTATGTATTTAAGGAATGTCTTCATGTGCTAGAATGAAACATCTATAAGGTGGAGACTTTATCTATTTAACTTGCTGTTTCAAAACCAAAACAAGACACTCAATATTTGTTTCATGAATGAAGCCTTACCACAAAAACTTCACAACTCAGTAGCCTCTTTAAAGAAGATAAATAACTTGCTTAAGGTCACCCAGCTATTTAAGAGCTTCAAGTTTAAGTACTTCCAAGTACTGTGTGCTTCTATTACATCATCACTGCCACCCACAAGTGAGTTTCATAAAATTTATCTTTAGTTTGCCTCCCAGAGGCATGAATGAGAACTTTTCCTGTAATAGAAAAGGAAAATCTATTGATAGTTCATGCTACTTAAACAATAAGAAAATACATTGGCTTATGTGATTAGGAAGTACAGAGATAGAAGGAACATTCGAGTTGGTTTGACCCAAGGCTCAGCAAGGTCATAATGGGCCTGAATTATTTTGCATCTTTTTGACCTACTTTCTATAATGTTAACTTTATCCTAAGGCTATGTGTATTGACTGGGTCCAGTCAGGAAAACAAAAACCAAATATTCTGTGTTTTTAATTGAAATATCTATTCAGATAACTGTAGATTCATTTGCACCTTGCACCTTTGCCCATTTTCCACTAATGGTAATGTTTTCTAAAACTATAGTGTAATATCACAACCAGGATACTGACATTGATTCAACCCACTAAGCTTACTCTGATTTATTCCATTTTACTTGTGTTGTGTGTGTGTGTGTGTGTGTGTGTTAAGCTATATTTATATAATTTTTATATAAAACTTTTTTTAAAAGTTTGCTGAAAGCTTTTATTACAAATCAGTTTGGGATTTTTTTTCAAATGCTCTTCCTGTGTCAATTGCTGTGATTATAGGATTTCCCTTTACTTTACTGACATAGTTGATTTCATTGGCTGATTTTCTAATTCGAACCAGCCTTCCCCCACATTGAGTAAATCTTACTTTTCATGTTTTATACGTTGACATAAACGACAAAGAACTACTGTGGTAGTGCTCCTTTTCTTATACCTGGGGTCTCAAGTCTGACTAACATCAGAATCACTTTTGATGGGAGTTAAAAATAGATTCCCAATACCCCTCTTTAGACCTATAGGAGCTACGTCTTCTTGGGTGAGGCCCTTGTATTAGGTTGGTGCAAAAATAATTGCAGTTTTTGCCATTACTCTTTCAAAAGGCAAAAAACTCAATTAATTTGGCACCAACCTAATATTTTCAAATACTACCTCCAAGTAATTCAAATGATAAGCCAGGTTTGGAACCTCTGTACTGTATTCCACTTTCACACTGTCCCCAAAAGAATTGGCATCATTGCAGCTCAATCCTCTTAACAAAAAAGTGTACCTGGAGCACACCATCTTCTGTCTTTGAAAGGATTTGGAGATTTCAAAAGATGCTTAGAAAATAGACTTCATATTCATACATAGCAACCTCTCTTTCTCACAAGGGAGGGGCAGTGCTAATGCTGGGCCTCTGTTTCTTTTTGCATCTCAAACAAAATGGGTTGACCAAAGAAGTGAGGAACAGAAACGCAGCAGCTAAGGACCTAAGAATTGCCCTAAAACAATTTGTAAAGAAATAAATTGCCACCTTTTTTTATTGACTATTCAAATCAGTAAGCATTCAAATAGGATAAACTGTATTTGGCTTGGGACTGACCGGCCCAAGAAATAACTCCTTCCATGAAGACATCAGCTTTCCGCTTAGTAATTTTGGTCTTCCCTGGGCTGTGGGACTCTGAGAATATACACATATTTTTATCCATATTCACTGCCTTTTATGGTTTGTGATCATTTCAACTGTTCAAAATGTTCCTTCTTCCAACAAAGAAATCAGCACAATAGGAAAAAAGGAGTAAGAATGTGAGGTCAATTAGACCTGGAGTTAAGTTGACTCTGTCATAAGCCTAGCTAGGTGACCTTGTTACCCCATTCAACCTCCCCGAGCTTCAGACTTATCCTCAAGGGAACAAAATGAGTTTCCTAAATGCTCTCAAGGAATCACTAAAAGGATAATATGATGTATATAGATATGCCATAGATATATAAAATACTACTAATGCTTACCAAGGAGGTTTGCAGAACTTTTTTTAATGAGTAAGTATGAGTTTTTTCCATTGCTTAACAATAAAACTGAATCTATTTAACCCAGCTTTTAAGAAGGTTCAAGCATTGTTACCCACCTGCCTGTTGAATGCTATTCTTGTTGTTCATTCACTCAGCAAATTATAATGGAGTACCTACTATGTTCCAGCATCCATGCTGGGCACTGTAGAAGTGGCGGTGATCACAAGAGATAGCCTCTCTGATGAGAAGAGAAGGTTCTCAGCATAAGGATCAGCATAAGCGAGATGCAAAAGTGGAGATTAGCCTGGGACATCTAGGAACTGAAAAGCCAATGAGACTAGAGGTAGGAAGCTCTAGGGATGAGAGGGCTGAATGAGCTGGAGAGGTCTGAAAGTTTCTAGGCAGCAGAGTAGAAACAAGGACAGCTTCATGCTTAGCTCCAGGCAAAGCGGCAGAGAGAACAAACTCACTGTTCATTAAGTACTGGGCATAATCTCCTACCTTCTTGCTTTTCTTCATACAGATGCCCTGATTGGTTTTAATATCTGTCCCTTCCAAATCTCATGTGGAAATATGATCCCCTGTGTTGGAGATGGGGCCTTCTGGGAGGTATCTGGGTCATGAGGGCAGATCCCACTTAAATGGCTTAGTGTCATGCCCTTGGTGATGAATGAGTTCTTGCTCTGGTAGTTCACATGAGAGTCAGTTGTTTAAGAGTGTGGCACCTCCTCCCCTCTCTCTCACCCCTTTTGCTCTTGCTCCTTCTCCCACCATGTGATGTGCCTGCTCCCTCTTAGCTTTCCACCATAAGTGGAAGCTTCCTGAGGCCCTCACCAGAAGCAGATGCTAGTGCCATGCTTTTTGTACAGCCCGTAGAACCGTGAGCCAAATAAACCTCTTTTCTTTATAAATTACCCAGCCTCAGATTGTCTTTATAACAGTGCAAAAACAGGCAAATATACCTCAGGTCCTTGATTGCCAACCACGGCATCCCCACTTTGGGTGTACAGTCTTTACTTCAACGTCCAAAACTAATGCCAGTACCTCTGCAAAACCTGCTGCATTAGGCCATTCTTGCCTTGCAGTAAAGAAATACTTGTAACTAGGTAATTAATAAAGAAAAGAGGCTTAATTGTCTCAGGGTTCTGCATGCTGCACAGGAAGCATAGTATCAGCATCGGCTTTTGGGGAAGCCTCAGGAAGCTTACAATCATGGCAGAAGGCAAAGTAGGAGCAGGCATGTCACATGGTGGAAACAGGAGCAAGAGAGACAATGTGGGGGAGGGACTGCCACATACTTCAAACAACCAGATCTCATGAGAATTCACTCACTATCGTGAGACAGCACCAAGCCATGAGAAATCTGCATCACTCCCATGATCAGGCACCCTTTTTTGTCACACATTAGGCTCGCTGAGGGTGAGGCTCTGGCATCCTCATCTTCATCTCCTTACTCCTTGGCTTACTGCGTGCTTGTTCCCCTGATCTTGTTCTTTTGATCATCACCTTTGCTGTATTTGATTTACAAGGGCCTAGTAAATGTCTGTTGGGTTAATTAAGTAATAGGAAAGAGAAAAATATCATTTGAGAAACAGGAGCTGCCCCAAGAAGAACATGACCTCAGCTCAAAAGCTTAGGTGAGCCCAAAAGATCTAGCAGCTGGATGCCATCACTTAACTCAGTCCTTGCACTGGACCACAAGCTCTTTCTTGAAGGAAAATCTGATCAGCAACAGTGGTCATTTGCCAGTGCTAGACATCTATCAGCCAATGCTATCTATAAGTTTATGGACATTAGCCAGACACCCAGCAGAGCATGACTATCTCTCTGTAGCAGTGTCCCTGGAAATTTTATTATGTTCATGGGCATTTTCAAGCCCAGACCCCTAGTGAGAGCCACGGCTGCTGCTACAGGGCTTCACCCTGTTACCAGCCATCAGCCCAGCACTTCCTGACAATGGCAGCTGTTGGCACCCTGTGGACAGCCAAGTCCAAGGAACGTCTGCTTGGTTTCTAATCTTGTCAGGGGACAACCCTACTCTGACTCCACCAGTCCAGAGGATCAGGCTGATGTCACAGGTGTTTCGTAGCTTCCATCATCACTGAAGATTGCTTCAAATGCTGTGAGAGAGATGAATAGTACCAGCCCCCAGGACCTGCTTCCCCACGTCAGACACATTCCATGTGCTGAAAAGGAGTTCATCCCCTTTTCTAATGTAAGCATTTAGTTTCTCAATGTAAAACTTAAAGACAGAAACTTGCACTTATGATGTGTTCTGAGTTGGAATGTGGGTAAAAGTTAGCATCTATGAGTCAGAGGATTCAGTCTAGAGTTAGAGCTCTGATACTCATACTAACCTTGTGACCACAGGCACATCACTCTCTGCTCTCTGGCCTTCATTTCTGTTTATAAAAAGAAAGGGAAACAACCAATGATTTCCAAGTCTTCTCCTGGATCTACATTTTCAGGATTCTTTATTGCAGAGTCAACAAAGGCACCTATTCTGGGTCAGAGACTGTACTGGGGCTTTATACATACAGCATCTATTTTATCCTCATATCTCTGCAGGTTGTATTTTAACATTTCCAATAGTTCTATGTTTCCTACAAGGAAACTGCAAGGTGGTGGTGGACAGGGGATTGTGATCTTTCTGAAGTCATGTAGATATAAAAGTCATCAATAGAGTTAAACCTAGGCAGCCTGATTCTCACATCTGCCCTGGCCTTAAATTACTTCTATATTCATAGGAAAAACCACAGCCAGTCACAAGAGCCTATGCAGTGTCCAGTGTCTGTCACTAGCAGAAGGAATGAAAGGGAATTAATCTGCAGAATGAGGGATTACAACTGGAGTAAAAAGACAATGGTCTGAAGGTTTCTATGCAGCAGAGTATAAACAAGGACAGCTTCATGCTTAAAGACACAGATGTCCATAGCCCAAAATGTTTGATTCTGATCCAGATTGGACTTGAAGGCATAGATTAGAAGAGCTGGAAGCTACTTTTCATGTTTGAAGAAAAGAATAAAGTTAGGAAATGAAGATCTGCAGAGTGAGAAGCCCAAACCATTCATGATGGTCTTTATCTTTGTAAAGATTTTCTTGATAAATTTAAGAAAAAAAAATCCTTAATTTTAGATTGTATATTTCATTAAAGAAGCTGTTTCATAACTATATCTCACATACTTGCAAGAAAATTATTTCCACTAGATAGAAACATTATTAACCACATTATGGCTATGAGAAAACTCAGGCCAAGTAAGGAGAGATGAAATTAGAAACATTACCTCCTCATGCCCAGATTCATAGACTCCATACCTCACTGATATGGCAAAGACTACTGGATTCCTACCCAATAGCTTGTTCCCTTAATAGAAGAGCCTATTTTATTTGAAGCAGCAAAGCATCAAGCAAAAGATTATATTCCCAAGCCTCCCTTCCAACTAGAGTTGATCATGCAACCAAGTTCTGGACAGACAGTGAGCGCTTTTGTAGGAGAATTCCAAGAAGTTCTTTTAAAGAGATCTGAGTCAATGAAGGTGGATTGTTTGTTCCCTTCTTCTTTTCTTTCTTCCTGCTCCCTGCCCATGAAAAACTGAAGCTCCATTCACTATCGTGGGCTAACAGTGACCTTGAGTAAAGATTTGTGCATTAGGATGAAGAAGATGAAATATAATGGGAGCCTGGGCTCCTGAGCATCTCAAGGCTGCCATACCAATCGTAGCTTGCCTTCTTCTGAAATTCTCATATATGAGAAAGAAAGAAATAATTTTTATAAAGCCACATTATTTGCAGGGCTTCTTTTTTTTTTTTTTTTTTTTTTTTTTCTTTTCAGTGAGCCAAGATCACGCCACTGCACTCCAGCCTGGGTGACTGCAGGGCTTCTTTTTATGCAGCTAAGCCTAATCCTAAAGGTTACAACCAGATGGCTATAATTGAGAAGTGACACAGAAAGAAGATACTATCTGCTATCAGACCTGGTTCCTTCCCTTGGCCCACACGGTCATAAGAAGAAGGAAAGAATAAGGAGCGAAACACTATTCATCAGATTGGGATGCCATCAACTGCATGACATGCTATAATTTTGTGCATCACCAACAAAGAAAAAATGTTGCCAATTAAACTATGACATGCCATTGATTGTGAGATGCAAATCAATTTCAGAAATTTTAAAATGTGAGGGAAAAAAGCCAACCCATGAAATATGGTGTGCTGAGGATTTGGCAAAGCAAAGTTTGGATTTAAAGTTCATCAAATCAATACATACTCCCATCCCTATTTTAAAGAACAGGACACCAACACCAAGGTCCAGCAATGGGCAGTAATTTGTCCTATAAATTCAGGGACAGAGCCAAGATGAGAATCTTGACAGCAAATTGAGAGCTCTTTAATAGTTCCCAATAGATACCAAATTTTTGTTTGTGTTACCTTGACCACTAGCGACATGTTTATTTAATCATCCACCTGTTCCTGTTTTTCCCTCTAAAATATGCGGTGTTGAATAGCAGAGACAAGGCCCTCACCCCTTCCACACACAAATGGACTCAGCAGTCACAGGAGATGATGGAGACAGATTTTACAGTAAATTCATGCTCACACAGGGCATACACCTGAGTCAGCAGCTCTGAAGGAGATGAAGAACACCAGGTGGCTATGAAGAACTGCAGATAGGAGCCTCTGAAACACAGGAAATTGAGATGGCACAGCAGTAGCCGATGGCTGGGGCCTGAAGAATATTCAGCTTAAATCTCTCCTTCTTTCTCTTACACAGGGAAGAAACACTATGGTGAATGGCGCCCTCCCAAGGGATATCAAGAACCTAGACTCCCAGTTTATCAGAGATGGAGGGCCCAGAGAGATCATGCACCAGTCAAGTCTGCATTAAAGACAAAAATGGTTCTAATCTCTCATAAACTGATGTGGGTTTTAGAAAGACCATGCTGGTGACAGTACTGTTGATTCTGGAGATAAAGAGTCCAGCAAGGAGGACACTGCAGCCATCTAGGTAAAGGACAGCAGGTCCTGGACTAAAGCGGTAAAGATAAAGAGAGTAAAAAGATGGTCCAATCAAACATGAACAAAGCTTCAAAAAATCAAGCTTCTGAAGTCATTTTCCTGTTCTTGTTACTGTTTCCTCCTCGGTTCCCAAATATACCCTATGCCCTCACTCTCAACATCCCTCATTCCAATTCATCTTTTTTTAGACTGTGCATGAATAAGGTATGAATGACTAATAACAGTGTAGGTTGCCAAGGACAGCTGTGTTCATATAGGGAATCCAAGCCATAAGCTAAATGATGTAGTTCCGATGGCAGAATTTCAAACATCAACCTGGGGATGAAGAGGTATTTGAGTCACTGGGGCCTCCCATTGCTATAGATATCCTCAGCTCCCTTTCCTCCTCTAAGGATGCTTGCATGAAAAGCTAGACTTTCTTATTTTTCTCTAGCAAAAAATTTAAAATTTCAATGGGCATCTTTCTATGTGTTTATGTATATGTGTGTATAGAGAAGATCTAAATGAGTGAAACGTTTGCACAATAAAGCAATATAGAGAAATATGGGAGGTTACTTTTTAAAGTATACAGTAGCATGGATTAGACTCATACAGCATGGTGGCATGGCACAGAAATGTCTATGGGGCCTGCTTTAATAATACATAGAAATGGTTTATAATTAGCAGAAGCCTTGAAGATGAGTTTTTTTCTGATACTTAGATAAAATAAGGTGGGTTTATGAAAAATGTTTTAAAAACTGGAAGTACTATAGATCTGTTTTCTTTAACATGACATGACTATTTGAAATGGATTTGTTCTTAGAGTGCATTGATTATATTGCCATGGAGTTTTTACCACAATCAGAGCCAGAATTATCTTTATTTTACAGATGAGGAAACAAAGTCTCAAAAAAGTAGCCCAAGCCATTGTCCTTCCCAACATTGTATTATCTCTCAAAATAGGGGTCAGTGGGCAAAGAGTTGGGTTCCAAACTAAATAAATAAATAAATAAATAAGTCTTCCCTGTAAATGATCCCAAGGAAACAGAGACAGAACTGAAATTTGCTGAGCATTTTCCCTGGTCCAGTGAAACTTTTAGGTATCATCTAATAGAATCCCCAGAATAAATCTAGGAAGCAAGTACCATTATTATTCCCACTATGCTGGTTCAGAGAGGTTAGGAGCCTGCTGCCCAAGTTCACAGAGCAACAAGGCAGGACCAGATCTCACACCTAGGTCTGGCGGGCACCAAGGATATGGCCAGCTTTTCCCAGTCCAGAGTTTTTCTACTCCATAGGCGTGAACATACATTTGGTTTATTGGAATAATAGTGCCTCATAGCTCCCCTGGGGAAAAGAGGACCCGAGGATACTTTCAATCTGGATGGATATTGCCTTGCCAAGAATTCATTTACGGAGAAAGCAAACGGTCTCCCTCTCTCTGTAAACCTGCATTCCACCAAATGAATATATAATGAGGCCTTCAGAACATCGAGACATTATTTTCCCTGCAAATCCTGGACCATTTAGAAGGATATCAGACCTTGCTTTGCTTGGCAGGAAAACTATGTTAGTGATTCATTCCAAAGCATAAAAGGACAATACAGAAACAGTCACGGAAAAAGGTGTAAGAGCAGAGAAGAGAAGGCAAGGTTAGGGGTGAGAAGGGAAGGAGGGGGCGGAAGAAGGAGGAGACACGAGGAAGGAGGAAGGAAGGAGGAGGCTGCTGCTGTGGGCACTGGGCAGAGGATGCTTTTGAAATGCAGACACCAGGTCAGATCTCAATATAGCATCTGATCCTAAACTTCTACAAAAGATACTGAAGTTAGCACTTCTGTCTGGTCAGAAAGGCAGCTGGAAGATGGAGATAAAAGAACGGCCACTCATTCCACCCCACCCGCTACCTCTAATCACACATAACTTTGAATGCAGAGGAGAGAAAGGGTGCTGGGCCCAAAAACAGGGGTGGGCCGGAAGGAGGGAGCAGCCTGCCAGCTGATCAAAAACACTTTCAAGTTAAGATTAAACTCCAGAGATTGCAGGAGGCCAATTTAATGGGAAATGTTCCCTGTCCTCCCTGTCCCCTTCCTTGGCTTCCCATGGGAGGAGACTGGGTTGTGATGTTGCTCATCACAGAAACCCCAGGGTACCAGATCTTATCCAAATGAGCAGCAGGAAATGGCTAAAATGTTAGGAAAAAATAGTTTACAACGTGTTGAAAGGAAGACAAAGGTAGGAAAGATAGATTTTAATTATCTTGCATCCTTTCTGTGGAGGGGCAGAACACCCAGGAACATTTAAAGGCCATTAGCTCTGAAAGATGAAGCTGACAAAGGGAAAACCTACTGGCCTGGGAAATAGGACACCTGAGTCCCAGGTTCAATCCAGCCACTTCACTTTTCCAGGCCTCAGTTTCTCCATATGGAAAATGGAGACTGCGCCATACTGAGCACAGTATGCACAGTGGTTAAGTCTTTGGAGTCTGCTCAAATTTCTCCTCTCACACCCATAAGCTGTGTGACCTTTACAAGTGCCTTAATCTCCCTGAGCCTCAGTTTCCCTTCTGTGAAGTACCAGTGATGATCATTTCTACCCATCAGGATTATGGTGAGGATTAAATGAGCTAGTCCATAGGAAGTGCATAAAACAGCATGTGCTCCACAACAAACATGCAATATAAGCTACTACTATCTTTATTACTAAACGTTCAGATGTTCTTTTGTCCTGCAAAAAGATGGTGGGATAGAGAGAAGGTTGACCCTAAAGCTATGGATTTGAGATCTGGTTCTGCAAATCACTTAGCTCATCCCTAAGGCTCAGCTTTGTCATTCAAAATATGGGGCTTGTGACGTGTGTGACTGCCAAGTGCTCTGTAAACATGAGGTCAATAACAGTTGTCACCTCTCATCAGTGGAAATGAGGAGTTGCTTTCAGTGGATATGAAGTCTCAGTTATACAAGATGAATGCGTTCTAGAGATCTACCATACAAAATAATGCCTAGAGTCAATAATAGTGTATTGTGCACTTAAAAAAATTCAAAAGGGTAGATCCCATGTTAAGTGTCCTTATTATGCATGAAACAAAAAACAAATGCACAGAAAACAAAGGGCATAAGGAAACTTCTGGAGATGACGGATATGTCTACTGTCTTGATCATGGTGATTGTTTCATAGGTATATAGACATATATATTTTAATTCATCAAATTACATGCAAGAAATTTGTACAGTTTTATATATCGATTATAGTTCAATAAAAAGATTTTTTTTAACAAGCAAAGCTTTTCTACAAAGACAATTCCATATTCTGAATAAATTACATTTTAGTAGGAAAAGTATAATAATACAAAAAAATTGTTAAGCCCCATACCTCTTCGAAAAGAATAAATTGAATTTTTCTTGGCCATCAATACTACCTTACTATGTTTTTTAAATAAATGAATGAATAAACAAATAGATTGATAACACTTCTGTTAGCTCTAAAGGACTTCCCACACTCTTAAATTCAAGGATGATATTCTGCACCTTTTAGAGCTGTGTGTACACACACTCCCAACTGACAAGCTTCTGCATGTGGTTGAATATAGCCTCACAGTGTTCTAGAAGCAAGAAAGATGCCATGTCTCCAGCTGGTCAGCTGAGAAATTGGAAGCAGAACCAACTGTGGCTAACTAGAGATCCTGCTGGGCCTCTGAAAGCCGGCCTCCAACTTGCCTGGGAAGCCCCCAGGCCATTAATGGCCACAATCAGCAGGGCATTTTCTGCCTGTCTTCTTGCCATGACCAGGACACAAGATGCTTAACCAATGAGAGAGACTCATTCAAAGCCACTGCACCCCTAAGGAGGGCCGGTCTGCCATCAGCTTTTTCTCCCAATCTACAGAATTTTATGACCTTTTCTGTGTGAAGAACAAAGTTAATTGCTTCAATTCCACTACTTGCTGTTGGAGCTGGTGGGATGTAGAGTGGGGAGTTTCACATTCTGACCGCACTGCTGACACTCCCCGTGACATCTTTGCAGCCCCATTCCCTCCTCTGGGTGCTGTGGTCTGAATGTGTGTGCCCTCCTGCACAAATGCATATGTTGAAATCCTAACCCCCAAGGGGATAGTATTAGGTAGGGGGAGGTGATTAGATCAGGAAGGCAGATCCCTGATGAATGGGATTCGTGCCCTTATAAAATATACCCAAGGGAGCTCATTCACTCCTTCCACTATGTGAAATCACTGCTGGAAGGAGCCATCATGAGCCAAAACACGGGCCCTCACTAGACACAGAATCTACCAATGCCTTGATATTGACTTCACAGGCTCCAGAGCTGTGAGAAATAAATGACTGTTGTTTATAAACAACCCAGCCTATAGCATTTTGTTATAGCCACCAGAATGGACAAAGACATTGGACCTCAGTTTCCTTGTGGGGTAACTGAAGCCAATGATTCCTAATATAATTTCTTATATCTGGAACATATGGTGGCCTATGTCTATAGTCCCAGCTCCAAAGTAAGCATTATATAATGTGGTGGCCAGATGCTCAGGAGCCACTCATGTCACCTGGCATTCACTCCCTCATGTAGTTCCTTCCCTTGCACGTAGGCAGAGCCTGTTACTTGTTTTTACCCAATAGGATAGAGATGATGGGATGTTATTTGTGCTTTTTGTTCCATGAGATTGTAACATCAGTCTTGCCAGAAGACTCTCCCCCTTGCTGCCTTTGATAAAACAACTGGCCATGTTGGGAGGCCCATGTGGCAAGGCACCATCCAGGAGCCAGCAAAAATCTGTCCTCAATATCACAGCCGCAAGGAACTAAATCCTGCCAAAACCAAGTAAGCTCACAACCACCTACAACCACCCAGTCAACAAGCACGATAAGCGGACAGCCCCAACCAACACCTTGATTTCAGCCTTACAAGCCCCTACAGCAAAGGACCCAGATAAGCCATGCCTGAACTCCTGGCCCACAGAAACCATGAATTAACAAATGTCTGTTGCTTTCGGATGCCAGATTTATCCTGATACTGTTAGACAGCAATAGATAACTAAAACAATAGGATACAATGTTTAATACTACTGTGAAAATATACAATAAATACACGTGAATGAACTCTAACAACAACTGCAGTAGTCAAAATATAACAGATGTTCTCCAGTGCCCCCTTCTAAAGGAAGCTTCCCTAAACACAGCTCCTGCCATTCAGGTGGCCCCTGTTTTACAACATGCAATCTGGCTCCCTACCCACACTCTCCAAAAATATCTACCTCAACAGTGTCCAATGAAAATATAACATGAGCCACATATGTCATCTTAGATTTTCCAGTAGACACATTTAAAAAAAAGTAAAAGACAAGGAAAATTAATTTTAATAACATATTTCATTTAACCACTATGTAGAAATGGTATCACTTCTGCCTGTGACACTAGCCACGTTTCAAATGTTTAATAGCCTCATGTGGCCAGTGACTATGTGGACCATACAGGGTTATGTGGTGTTATGTGGACCCTGCCCCAAAGGCAACTGATCCATAGACTGGCTGTCCATCACAGAATCAACCCTATGATCTCATCTGACAAGGTGAGCTGGACCAGTTACATTTTTTCTCTAGGGAATTTGAACTAAGAAACATAAAAAGATTGCCAGTTGGTGTTAAAAGCTGCAGCTGAAAGGTGAGGAAGGGGGTTTTGGAGGCTGTGAGGGGGCCAGCAGCAAATTTCAGTATGGAAGAAAACAACCCAGAAACTCCAGAAGCAGAGAAAAACAAATAGTAGCAGAATGCAGCTCATAAGTGGAGTGCAGCTTGAGGCGTATGAATGGCAGGTTATTGGAGTAAAGAAATGGCCCTTCCTTCATTCGTTCAATAAATGTTTCTGGTCCGCCTCCCATTGCCAAGCACTGTGCCAGGCACTGGGGTACAGTAAACAGCAAAACAGATCAGTCCTTGTCATCATATAATTGGCAGTCTAGTGGGAAATGACAGATGTTGAACAAATAGTTACGCCAGTAAATATGTAGCTACAGAAAGAGTGCCTTGAGAGAGAGAATCATAGGCTACTTAAATTGTACTAGGGGGCCAGGGAGGCCTCTTGAATAAAATGACAATGAAACCAGCTCTTGAATAAAAGGGGACAGGGGTTTTCCTGGTGACAAGAGGAGACAAGAATGTCCAGGCAAGGACACAAATGCAGGAAACAGAGGCAGAGGAGCTGGGCACTCAGGGACTGTAGGGCGGCTGTGGGCAGAGGCAAAATCTGATGAAGAACAGGGGTCAGATTTGAGGCTGGGGAAGCAGGCAGGAGAGGAACGTGTTCTGCAGGACCTTGGAAGCCACACCAAGGGAACCCTGAACTCCTGCAAGACTTCCAGGAGCCACTGCACATCCTCCACTAGCCCTCCACTCCAGGCTGCCTGCAACCTGGCCCCATTCTTGGGTCCTGGTTCTTTGATGATTCCCATGAGACCCCATTCCCCGGTTTAAGCTCCATGTATGTTTTTAAAATAAATTCCCTTTTTTTTTTTGAAATCGATTGAGTGAGTTTCCACTTCTTTCACGCACATAATCCCAGCCAAAAGCTATGTCCACTTAGTGCCTGATTCTGGGATCCCCAGTGTACATTGGTGGATACATTTGGTGCTCACCATCAAGGCAAGTACCAACCCTGGCTGCACTCAGAATAATCCTGGAAAGGAGGCCTGACTACCCTCACTCTGTGGGGGTAACCGAAGCCAATGATTCGTTGGATGAGGTGCTCAGGTCACACAGTCAGCAGCGATACTTCCCCTGTCCCTGAGGACCTGGCCATCTGATTGGCAAGAGGCCTGGTTCAGTTCACAGGCATGAAACAAGTGCATGCCCCAGGAGGAAAGGGAAAAGAAATCGATATTGACAAAACCAACTGTGTTCCAGACGCTTCACAAACATTATCTCATGTGATTTCTCACAACCACCCAGTGAGTTAGGTATTATCACCTTATTTTATAGAACAGGAAACTGGGATTCATAGAGAGTGAGTGACACACGGGTCTTCATTAGAGAAACTGGGTTTTAGAGTCCAGCTGACTCTAAAAATAATACCCTGTTAGCTCCAAACGGACCTCTGAGATAAGACCATCTTTTTCTTCTTGAGACCTGTTTACCATTGTCTGTTGAGAATACCTCTCCCTATAGTCCAGGAGCTTCTAAAGATTACACCTCAGCCACCTAGCACAGGCACTGGCATAGAGTAGCTGCCCAATAAATATGTGCTGTTCAAATAAATGATGCAACAGTCAAAGATGTCCACATCCACTTCTCCTCGGAACTTGGCCCTATGAGCTTTTGCAAATGCCCAATTTAACTCAAGAAGTTAATTAATACCAGAGGATGCTATACTCCCTGAATCTGAGACAAGTGGCCTCAAATCCCTGAGGGTGGTGGTGGTGCCATCTTGTCTTCTCCCAGAACTCAGGAAGGGAAAATATGTCACCAAGTCATGGGCAAAAGACTCTATTAAGGCTTGATTGGCAGATGAGGACACAGGGTGAAAATCCCAACCAACTTCTGTCTACCTGGCCTGATGCTCACATGAGACAAAGAAATGGAAAGGGCTAGAAAGAATAACGGTCCTCAGTAGAAAAAGAAAAAGTGAAAATAACATAAAAAGAAACATGAGCTGTCATTGCTGCTTGTTGGTTTCAATCCTGTTCCCTTCACACTGAGTGCTTGATGCCGAGTACAGAACCATTAATACATAGTGATTAAATAAATGAATAGTTGAATGACTGAATGAATGAATGAGGCTGAGAGGAACAATGGACCAGGGATCAGAAGACCGAAGTTCTAATCCCAGCTCTGACAAACCAATAACTTACCTATCGATTACAGGAAGTTTTTATCCCTTCCAGACTCTACATCTTCATCACTAATCCTGGACCCTGTCACACAGCTGGAAGAGCCCTATGGCAGGACCCAAAGCACCTGAATTGCTTTGTCGTGTGATTCAAGGAGAGGCTGGGAACCCTGTGGAGCCTGTCTGTATATTCACCCCTTCTCCTTGCTCACAGGATGCAAACGTCTAAAGCTCTTATTCCAATTTAATCTGTCAATTTTTCTAAGTCTTTATCACACTTTATCAAAATGTGTATCAGTATGAGAAAGTGATCGTCTGCCACCCCTCTCCCCTTAGGCAAATGCAAAATTAAAAATCTGCAAAGACGGCAGCACGTTTCATACTTTAATTATTTTTGCATTTTCCTTTGCTGGTCTCTGTTTTTTGATGACTCTTTTCACTCTCTTCTAGAAGCAGGCTCCACTTCCTCCCCAGGTGGAAAATATGTGTGTCTCTAGCAAAGTAGAAAATGTTTTGTGTATGTCAAGATGTCGATTGGAGAAATAGTGTGAGGAAAGGGTCTGCTCTCTTAGAGGTGCTGAAAGAAAGTAACTCAAGCAAAGAGCATGTCTCAAAACTTTGGGGGTGTTCTAAAGAGCAATGAACTTGGAGGTGAACTTGGACTCGAATTTTGACTAGCTTGCTAACTAGTCAGACAACCTTGAGTCTGCCATGTTTATTTACTCTGCATCAGAACCTGTTCTGAGCTCTTTACAAGTCTTGGCTCATTTAGTCCCTGCAACAGCACTGTGAGAGAAAAGCTATTATTATCTCTGCTAACTTTTCAGGGGAAAAATAGAGGCATATGCATGCTTTGTCTCAGATGCCCTAGGAGTTGGGGACAGAGCTAGAATACGAACCTGAGCAGTCTGTCTCCAGAATTCCTACTTTTACCACTGTGCTTGACTTCACTGGTACAGTAAAAATGTGTTTCTTCTTATAAATATGCAGAAACCAAAGGCACGGAGAAGCTGATCATTTGCCAAATTCCACAGAGCTAGTAAGTAGCAGGGTTGGGATTTGAACTCAGGAAGTCCGGCTTTAGAGCCTTGCTCTTGTCCATTGTGTGGCTACCTTTAAAGTTGGTCACTCCTCAGCAAGCCGGGGTTTCATTCATTGCTTTAGTGAGGAATTCCAAAGTATACTCGTTATAGAGAGGAATAAAATAAGCATAGTTCCTGTCTTCCCCAAGATAGTGGTCTAGGGGCAAGACGGCTGTAAAGCAAACAAATAAATGGCAGCAAACACTATGGAGGGAAATATCAGGTTCTCTGTAGGTTGGGGTGAGCTTGAAATAAAGTAATGATATACAAGATCTAGTTCAGGATCCGGCTTGTAGTAGAAACCCAGTAAGTAAAAGAGGTTCCTTCTTTCTTGCTCATGAACATGGAAGTGATGGTGATAGAAATAGCGGGGGGAGGGGGGGTGGAGTTGGGGAGGGATCTAGAAGGGGTAGGGAGGAGCTGGGGAGGTATGTCAGAGTGGAGAAGATACCATAATGGTCACTAGTAGGTTCCACTGCCCAGTACATTCCTAAAAAGCATCAGTATACCCCTAAAAAGCATTCTTCCAATCCTAATTCAAATGCCTTCTATGACAGAGAACTCACTATTTCAAATAAGGAAGGAATTCACTCTATGGGATAAAAATGCTGAGGTTGGGGAAGGATTACAGTTTATTAAATGCCAGTTTATTAAAATCCTCTAAAAATGTGGGGAAATTACCTTCCTTCCAGGTATTTTTGTGAGGATTAAGTAAGTTAGTCCACAAAAGGTCTTAGAACAAGGCTTAACCCTAAAGGAATTGCTAAAAGTTAGTTATGAATAGTCACGGTATGGTTATTGTAGTTGTTATTGCTTCTCTTATTGTTGTTATTATTAACACGCAGTTCCTATGAACACTATTTTCAGAGTAAACAAACCTGAGTTCAAAGGTCACCTCCACCACTGACCAGCTGCAAGATCATGGCCAAGTTGCTCACTATCTCCAAGACTGAGCTTTCCCATCAGCAAAATTAGACTAATAATAATGCCTATCTCAAAGAATTACAGATGACCCATCTGACATCCTTAGCACTGTGCCTGACTCCTAGTATGTGCTCAATGTAATCATTATAAAAAGTGGCTGGTTGGGCCTGCTTATGAGGAGTGCGTGCCATAATCCACTTATCCCGGAAGAGAAGAATCTGAGGGCAAAGATGTCAGCTATTTCTTTGGTAGAAGCTTTACCAGAAACCATCTCTTTCCCACCATTTTCTGCCCCATTCTTCTGCTATATGCCTGAGCTCCCAAGCAAATAAGGAATTATTGTCCAACCACCAGAGCTTTCCAAAGTGGAATTCACTGTCTTAGAAGAGAGGGAGCTCCCTGTGACGAAGGTGTTCAAGCTGAGAAAGCGTGACAGAGATGCTGTAGAGAGAATTCAAAGATGTCATCAGGGAGAAAAAGAAGGGAATAAGATGAGACCCAGACAGATGGTGTGGAATTGAGCAATGGTTTGTCAAAGCGTGTTCCATGGAACCTGGTGCTAACATATGGCCTCGCAGCCAGCCACAGAAGATGCGGGAGGACCAGTGGCTCAGACTCCAGGCTTCCCTCCCACTGCTTCAGTAAGAGAAGCTCCATTCTCATTGTTTTTTTGGGTGGAGGTTTGTATCAGTTAACTATTGCCACAAAGTTGCTATTTTACGAAATCCCACAAACCTCAGTAACTTCAGCAATGAACACTTGTCTCTCACATCTGCATGGGTCAGCTGACCTGGAATGGGCAGTTTTTGTCTTGGCCATAGACACTCATCATCATGACGTAAAGCTGGCTGAGAAGAAGGGAATTAAGTAATAGCAATAATAGTAAAAACAAAACCTTATAATTTGTAGTTGCTATATAATAAAGTAAATTTTGCTGTGTTGTGTGCTGTTTAATATAAAACCTAACCCCTAGATCTGCTTAAAATTAACTAACTCCCTGTAAAACATACCTTATCTATTCTTCCCACATTCTCAGAAAAGTTCCCAAGCATCTCAAGACTCCTGTTTTTCTTGCTAATCAGCTGCAAGGTCACAGTGCAAAATAACACCCAAAAAACATATAATGCGTTTCTCAAAATGCTATTTTTCAAATGTAACATACACCACAGGACACGTTGCAAATTAATTAACTGTTCTTTATTCTAACTTCTGTAAACCTGTTAGCTGCTACATCATCCTGAATGTATAAAACTACCCCATTGTCTTTCTCCGGCGCTCAGACTTGGAATGCTAATCCTCTGAGCCAGTGGCCACCTTAATAAAATCCTCCTGTTTCACCCATTGGTCTCTCCAGTCTCTTGAATATTCTGTAACAGTAGGATGGAGTCGACTGGCCTGAGCTGGGTTTGGCTGGAGCAGTTTGGCCCTGCTCCATGGGTCTCCCATCCTCCTCCTGGAACCATTGGGAGAGGGCAGGCACCATCCTTCCTACAACAATGGCAGAAGCACAAAAGTGCAAGCTCAATGGTGCAAGCACTTTTTTTCAAGCCTCTGTCTCTGTTGCTTCTGCTAACATCCTACTGGCAAATCACGTGGCTCTGGGAAACTCAGTGTCAAGGGTTGGGACCAGGGAAGGGCACTGCACAGGTGCATGGGCCAAGGACCCAGGTATGCAGAGGATATGTAAAGACGGAGACCAGGAATGCTTGTGACCACAAGCTTCTGTGTGAAATTGTACTTATGAAAAGAATTGAGCAGTTCATAAAAATGAGTCTGAAAACAACCGAACTAGATGTTCCCTAAGATGCCCTCACAGTCCAGAAATGCTACGAGGCAGATATGAGTTCTCGATTTGCCAGACAATAGCTGTGGGACCTTGGCACATCCCTTAACTTCTCTCAGCCTCTGTATCTCATCTGCATGCTAGGAAGAATAATAATACCATGTAAAGGCATTATGACAAATGGAAAAATGTCTAAAAACACTTCCATGGTCGCACAAGGAAGTGAATGTACTTATTGCCACAGAACTATGCAGTTAAAATGGTTAAAATGGCAAATTCTATGTCCTGTGTATTTTACAGCAACAGAAAAAAAAAAAACCCGTGTCTGCCACATAGCATTCATGCAGTAAGTGCTCAATGAATGGAGGCAGTAGAGAAGATAATGCTAGCTCCACGTGCATTCACATTTGTGGTAGGATACTGGTCTGCAAAAGCAAGTGGCCAATTCTCCTTGCAACTCTCTCATATTCATCATGTGCCTCTTACCTCTCCCATAGTTCAGACTATTTGGAAAAATAGAGACGGTACTTCTCTGGATACAATGACCTCTAAAGAAAAGCAGATACTGCCAAGAACACAGTCATTTGCCTCTCTCAATGGATTTGTTTTTTTACCACAAAACTGAGACTGTAGATTCAAAAGCCAATGTGAACAAAAACTAGGCCTTTTGAGAGAGGGAATAGGACTTTTTGATGTCCATAAACATCACTTTACTCCTCAAAACCTAAAACCTGAAGGACCCGGAACATCAAATTGAAAGCATAAATCATAGTCAGGGAAAGAAAAATAGATGGCACTTAAAGAGAAGTTTTCCCTCCATTGAGAAAGGAGATCAAAGTTTAATAAGATAAGAGAAGGAACAGCAGAGGAGAAATACCAGATCTTAGGGCCCCAGGTTTCCGGTGTCCTGAGCTAAGTTCTGGGTGTTGAAGTGTATCAATAACTTTTCAGCATAAAAATGCTGCATAACAAAGTCTTAATGACATATACTATAATAAGCTTGTATTCTCATCCATCTACAAATCAGCTGGGAGTACATTTGTTTAGTCTGGGCTTGGCTAGGTTCTACCCTGTGTATCTCTTGTCCACCTTGGACCAGAAGGGAAGCTAAGGAATGTTTTCTTGGCGATGGCAGAGGAACAGACAGCAAAAGAAAATGGAGAAAGCCCATGAAGACCTCAGCTTGGAAATGACCTGCCATTTTGCCTCGCTGTATTGGCCAAAGCAAATTACATGGTTGAGCTCAAAGTCAAGCAGGGTGAGCGTAGGTAGCAGAGAGGAGGCAATCTGTCCTGCCTTTGTAGAAAGAATTTCAAAGTCTGATGCAAATTACAGGTATATCAGGAGGGGTAAAACCTTGGGGCAAGTCACGCAATCTACTCAGGGTAGGACAATTGGAACCCAAGTGAGCTTGACAGGTTACAGAGCAGGGGGACAGTTGCCTGGGAAATGGTGTCCCTGCAGAAGTTAGCAGCCATGGCTCAGAGAGACATCCAGATGGATGAGCCAGGGACAGATTCATAAACCCCACACAACCCCAGGGGATGCTGAGACGAGCTGATGGAGCAGAAGACATACACAGCTGAAGAGATTTTAAGTCAGGATGCAGGAAAGGAGGTGTGAGGATCTGACAACCATGGGCTAGGGAGAAGCCACCAACAGCAATCAATGCTTCTAGAGAGAGCCCAATGACCTGTGAAGGGACAGGTCACCTCGTGGAGCTGCACAAGGACCGAATGCCCTTCTGCCAATACCAGGCTGACAAAGTCAAGGCCACTGGAAATTAGTTCACCCCTTCCATTTTAGAGAGAAGAGCAAAAGGAGGGAAATAGAATTTTAACCTGCCTGCATTTAAATCCCAAATCAGTCACATTTAAAGCTGAAAGTTGCTGAGTTATTTGAATGTATAAGATTAAGTTTCCTGCCCCTGGCAGAGATAGAGACTCATGAACTAAGGACAGGTACAAAGAAATAATGAAAGTTTTATCTAAGCATGGTTTATAGATGGTTGTGACAGTAAACATTAAACCTGCTACTTAATATGTGTCTACTTTTGTACATTGTAATCACATATTTTTTTTTTGCAGGATTTCTTATTGTTTCCAACAGAAGATCAATTACACTGCTAATGGAAGCTTTTTAAAGGCTTGTGTCACAGCCCCACATGAAGGACAGAGGAGACACCCTTATGCAGTTTCCAGCTAGAAATTGACCCCGCTGGCTCTCTCAGCCCCTCCTCTTGCTTGGGCGTTCACAAATATTGATGGATGCTTTTTTGCATCAGCTAATGTGAAGGGAGTCTCGTTGTCTAGCGTTCTCCAGAGGAAGTTTTAACTTGTGGCTTGGTGCATTTATTATGTCAATTTTTTTTCTTTTCATTCTGTGTTTCTCTGTGAGTTTATGAGAGGGGGTAGGGAGTGGGGGAGGAGACCAGATTGGATCCAGGCTGTCCTCATTTGACTTACCAGTATTTGGAAGGCATTTAAGTTTTTCTTTCTTCTATTGGAATGAGAGTGAAATCCAAAATTCCTAGCTGTCTCTAAATACCAACTGACTAAGCCTAAAGACTCCCAAAATAAACAGCTTAGCATTCCGGAAAGTTACCAGAGACCTGGGGGGTTGCTAAATGAGGCACGTACCTTTTGCCCCCTCACTTAGATTTTGCTCAAGTGGCCTCTGCATTGCCAAAAAAGAGGACATACATTTGTTTTTTCAGTCAGTCAATAAGGCATGAGTCTCTAAAACTTTGGTTTGTGTTGCTGGGGCCCCAAAATAGAATATTATGTTGCCAACAAAATGAAAGTCAAATTCATCTGTGTAAGATTTTCTCTCCCTCCCCTCTACCTATCCCCTGTACCATCTTTAAGGGGCTTACTCAAGTCTCACATCTTGTCCATGTATTCTCCCATAACACATCGATCTATACAGAGACCTCCAAGCTCTTAAACAATATTTATTTTAGGGTTGACAATACTTGGCATGGATGCCATCACTCCCAATGCCTCCCCTGCTTAGGCATTATTAATTGATCACAGCACTTCTTCCTGCTTATCTCATACACAACCTCACATGACATCTCAGCACAATTCTCTGCTCTCGGCAGCCAGTATTGATCAATGAGAATTGACATTTAAGGTGAAACAGCTTTGCCATACCTGACTTAGGTTCTATTTTCAACCTTTAGGCCCTGAGAACTTTTTTTAAAGCATAATAATAGCGATTGTTTATTGAACAAGCACTGTGCTACATGCTTTTCAATTGCCATCTCATTTATTCCCTTTCATAACATTATGAATTAAACATAATTTCCCCCCATTTCATGAATGAGAAAACTAGGGTTTAGAGAAATCAGATAACTCGCACAAGCTCACATGGCTTGGGTGGCAAAAATGGAATGTAAGTCTAGTTGTATCATAAAGTAAGGCCCTGGGGTTTCAGTCTCTCCAGCAAGCCACCATGTCCTACAGTTCTTTTGTCCTTATTATACCATGCTTTTCCATTCTCTGAGGCTATGCTTACATAACTCCCTTTTCTGGGAATGCCTGTTGTCCTTTCCAACAGGTGGGTCTCTGCTTACCTTCAGAGAATCAGAAATACAGGTATCATTTCCGAAAGAAAACTCTTTCAAATTTTGATACAACTATCCTCATCCTTTTTTGTGACCCCCTCCTCCAATGTCACAACATGCTACTGGACTCTAATCTTTAAAAGTCCTGTGGATCTAAGAGACTAAGCACTATTGATTCTTCTATACCAAGAAGGAAGGAAGGAAGGAAGGAAGGAAGGAAGGAAGGAAGGAGGGAGGGGGGGGAGGGAGGGAGGGCGGGAGGTAGGGAGGAAGGACGGAAGTATGAAGGCAGGACGCAGGAAGTAAGGTAGTAGGAAG